>APFE030070983.1:87670-128238 GCA_000404065.3 Pinus taeda | reverse complement strand
GTCTATATAGATGTCTCGGTTACCCAAGGTTCTTTAGACTTCAATCTTCTCCTTGGTCGTGACTATGTGTATGCCATGGGAGCCCTTGTTTCTTCACTTTTCTGTGTGGTTTTCTTTCCACGCGATGGAAGAATAGTGACAATGGATCAATTATCGTTCGTTCGTCCACAAGCCCCTCTGGCACAATCGCCCTTCCCTCTTGGTTCTCATCCACTAGTTGCATCTATCTCACCCCAGATCAACTACGTGGCCACCTCTCCCATGCCTATATCCAGCAATGCCGCCATTGTGCATAGTGTCTTGGGGGCATTGGGCCCTGACTTCTGAGACATTGACCTCCCATTGGGAGTGCCACTCTTGGAAGCCCCGACTTCCTGTTCATTATGATGAAGTTTGGGCGGAGCATAGTTCGCTTTCCTACGTCAAGCTCCCTAAAAAATGAAATTAGGTCTGGTCGGAGCATAGTTCCTGGTCTTCTGTCAAGCTCCCTAAAAAATGAAACAAGGAGTCTCGAGGAGAGTTTTACTAATGTATCAACCTCATTAAAATAATGAAACGGCTTATATCCGAGCATAGTTCCTGATCTTGTGTCAAGCTCGTTAAAAAATGAAACAAGGGTTATGGGGATAGTTCTTTTACTGTGTCAACCTCATTAAAAAATGAAACAACTCCCTTTTCAGATCGAGTCTTTGATTAAGATCTCGTAAAATCCAAGTCGAGTCTTTCCAAGATCTCGAAAGTGAACCTTCATTCCATCCACTTTGTTGAATGCAATGAAGCTTGAGGGGCATGTACCTCGTTTTGCGTCATTATGCTGGGGGCATGCGAACTTATAACAAGCATAGTTTTTCGTTTCAAGCTTGTGTAAACATGAAACTTAATCCAAGCAGAGTTATCCATGGTTCAAGCTTTTGTAAAAATGAACCCACAGACGAGTCACCTTTAAGCTCTTTTCTGACTCGTAAAATATGAAAAGACTGCCGAGTATTTTTTTCCCTTTTTGACTCGCTAAAGAGAATAAAAATGGAGGTCTTCTTTCAGCTCTTTTCTGACCGTTTAAAGAGGAAAAGATTGCGAGTTAATTCCTCTTGGCTCGTTAAACGTTACTAAGGGCGGTCGTTTTAAAGTTCTTTGTCGACCCTTAAAACACGAAAAGATTGTCGGACCCTTGTCGTTTCCGGTTCATTAAACGGTCACGAAGCGGCGTGATTTTGATAGCTTTTTTACTTTTTCAGGTCGAAATCACTATTTATGAAAAGTACTCCTCGATCGTAATGATCGGGCGGTTCTTTCGGGCATTATTTTATACTTTTTCGGGCCTGAGAGACACAACTTTATGAAAAGGACACCCCTGGAGTTTCCTTTTCTGCTGTCTTTTCAAACTCTCTAAACATGAAAAGACGCCAAGTTCTTCCTTTGTTAGACTCGTTAAAACCTGATGACATCGGATTTTGTCGAAATAACGCACCACAAGCATATGTTATCCCCATCAATCTTGTTAAAAATAATTGGTGTACTCGCCAGAAATGGTGGGGGAAAAGAAAATTTTGGGCACCATAATTATTTTCGTGTCGGCAGTATGTCGCTCTTGAACATGGCACTTCTCTGCTTTCGTGTCGGGGTGGGGATATCTCATCTCATTTTTCACTTGCCTCCGTGGGTTTGGGTAATCCTATTTGACCTCTCATCTGATCATTGCCTCGTCATCATGACCTCTGATCCATCGATGTCAAATACTGCCAATTCCACTGTCGTGTCGCCAATATGTTCAAGAGAAGTTGACCTTTGAAAAGAAATAACCTCCGTTTGATAGTTCATACAATCTTAATTCACAACATTATCTCTCTGTCTCATGTCGATGATGTGGGAAACACTATGGCCGACCTTCGATCAAGGTCACTTCCTGTCGACTTCAGCTCATTATCCAAGAAGCTGATCTAGAGACTACCTGCCGGTGCCTTAGACCCTGCATGCCTCAATGGCAGGATCTTCGTGTTCGACGTGAGGTTTTCATCATTGGCCTCCGATCGAATGATTCTACGGGTGTTCGACTTCGGATCACTAATTCACACGCCGTAGATTGTACCTATAGTACCTTGAGGGCCATTGTCATTATTAGTGGTACCTCTCGCATCTGTTAACAATTCTCAATATTGACTGGTAATCAGACGATGTTCATGCATGTTCGACTTCAACTCACATGTTCACATGCTTGAACTTGTACTTCTGTTCAGGTCGAGATGGAGCGCAAGACCCTGGATTGTGTCTGTTGTAATCCAGGCGTGATTTTTGATAGATGACTCATTCACTGGATGGCTGCGTCCATACTACGGATCTAGATTATCATGTACTCTCTTATGGATGGCTGCGACCATACCACGTACATCATGTATTTGAACTATCAATTGTATCTCTCAATGTAGATTCTCGGCGACAGCTATATCTGTTCTTGTAAAGCATTTCACCCCTCTCTCTCTCTCGGGCCTCATGCTTTAGGGGGCATCTGTTACACAACAATTTGTCACTGTTGGTCACCGTCCCTGTTACCCCTGTTTTCGTACATTGGAGGATACATTTCGGGACCTGTGAGCAGTGACATAGCCTAAAAACACTTGCATTATGTTCCCCTGAGTATGTACCTCATGTTCCCTGAAGACACCTTCTACAAATTATCCCTGAAAAGTGGCCTTTTTCCATTGGCGCAGGTACGCAGTGTCTTATCCGCGCCAATCACTGAGATCCTAAAAAAGGGGCGCGCCCATTGGCGCTCTAAACTAGAACAACACTCGCGCCAACTAAGTTTGGTAATGATTTTTGGCAAACGCGCACCCTTATGTTTTTTCCTTTCAGATCATGAAGTATTTTGAAGGAAAAAATCATCTGATAGAGGTCGAGAGTCATCATCTATCCTTGACATCTATCCTCAGTAGCTTTTCGGAGATAATGTCGATCCACAATTGGCGTCTTGGTGCATTGAATCTTCCTCCCTTCTCTGTTTATAAAAGTTTGTCCTCATGCATTAGACAGGGGAGTTGGGGGAGTTGGGGGAGTTCTGAGAGTTCAAGGAGTTCGGACATTTTGTGAGTTCTGGAGTAATGCTAGTTGTGATTATGCTTGTCTGGAGTGATAGTAAGAGTCTTGAAGCATAGGGAGGTTATGCTACCGGAATCCTGAGAGAGAGAAGGTCTATTGCAAGGCATACATAGCTGCTCGCCCAACCAGAGAATAGGTTCAACGTCAGAACCTCGGTTGTATCTTTCTCTGCCTATCATTCATTAATAGACGACTATCATTATGGTTCCACTCTTATTGTCTTTATAATGATGATTGAGTTATATCCTTTCTGACTGATATATAGTTGCATCTATTGGATTTTATGCTTTATTTGTGTCGTTCTTGCTTGTGCAGGTGTCCGTTGACGAGGATCGTGGGATTGTGACCACCGAGCAAAGGAATGGGGCGATGATCTTTTACAGTATTAACGTTGGATCCAGGTAGGCCCTCATCATCGACTTTGATTTGCAATTAGGAACTTGCGTGTTAGCGTTGTTTGATTGTTGCTAGACCCCATTTGGGCTAGTGGGATCGCCTCTGTCCGCAGAGGGGATTTACCTGTTCAACAAGAAGCACAAAAACAAAGGAGCGTAACAGGAATTAAGAAAATTTTTATAATAACTTTTATCCTCTTGAAGATGAAATTGAATGTTCATTTTGCAATAACTTTTGTCATGAAGAATCTAAATGCAGGAGAAAATTTCGACCATCAATTCAAGAGGAGCAAACATCATCAAATTCTAGGGTATGGAGAAAGAAGGAATTTCAATCAACAAATGTGGCATAGCTCTATTTGCAGAAGGACAAGAAAATCAGTGGTTCATTGATAAAGAATACTCTAAACACATGACAGGTGATAAAGATAAACTCCTTTCATATAATGCTTTAGAAAAGGAAAAGAATGTCTCTTTTGGAAATGACACACCAGTTTTCAGTAAGGGTAAAGGTTATGTTCATTTGAAAGAAAAAGTTAAACATGGAAATTTTATGTATGTTGATGGTTTAAAGCATAACTCTTTTAGTGTCAGTCAAATGTGTGATCAAGGAAATGAAGATGTGTTTCGATCAAACAGATGTGTCGTTCATGAGCTTGATATAGGAAAGACTATAATCAATGGTACAAGAATTCCAAGGAATCTATATATACTAAAGAGGTCAAAAACAATGTTATCTAAGAAAAACAAAAGAAAACTAGTTATGGCACAAAATATTGGGGCATTTAAGATTTTCTCAACTAAGAAAAGCATGTAGGCTCAAGGCAGTTCATGATCTTCCAGATACCAACATCCCAGAAAATACCATCTGCAAACCATGTCAAGTCGGTAAGTAAACTAGAGTTCATTTAAATGACAAAGAAGGATAAAAAAGTAAGCCTCTTGAACTCATTAATACTGATTTGTGTGGGCCAACAAGGAAAATTTCACCTTATGGAGAAGAATACTTCATTTTATTCATTGATGATTATTCTAGAATTTGCTGGATAGGTTTACTAAAGCATAAAGATGAAGGATTTGAAAAGTTTAAAGCCTTCAAAGCTTTAGTTGAAAATGAATTAGATGTAAGAATCAAATGTCTTAGATTTGATTGAGGAGGAGAATTCAGATCAGATGAATTTTTTTATTTTTTTCAACAACATGGAATAAAAAGATAGTTCTCTATTTCCAGAAATCCTCAACAAAATGGCCAGGTAGAAAGAATGAACATAACAATTCAACAAATGGCTCAAGCTATGCTTGATGAATCTGCAACTCTCACCACCTTCTGGGGTGAAGCTGCATATACTATAGTAAATATTCTCAACAAAGCTAATGTTTAGGTAAATAGTGATCAAACTCCATATGAACTTTGGTATGGTAAGCCTCCTATTGTAAAACACTTCAGAGTTTTTGGAAGCAAACGTTTCATAAAAAAGAATGATGAAAAACTTGGTAAGTTTGAACTTAGAGAAGACAAAGGAATTCTTCTTGGTTATTCATCTAGAAGTAAAGGATAAAAATGTTATAATAAGAGACTTTGAAAAATTGTTGAATGGATTGATGTAGTAATTGATGAAGCATGCAAAAATTTGAAACAGATGAAATCAACAGAGGAAGAAGACAACAAGGAAGACAGTGAATGCTTTCCCTTACCAAATCAAAATGATATAGAGGAAGAAACCATTGAAGCATCAGAAGAAGAGACAACTTATAGGTAAAAGGATCCATTCAGGTATGCTCAAAAGAATCAACCAGAATCTCAAATTTGAAGAGAAAATGGGTCTAGGGTACAAACAAGAAGAACTCTTTGAGGAACTTCCAGTTATATAGCATTACTATCCTCCATAGAACCACAAAATGTTAATGAATCTAGCAAAGATGAATGTTGGGATAAGGCCATGGATGAAGAACTTGACCAAATTGAAAATAATGATACTTGGGAACTAGTTCCTAGACCTCTTGATAAAATGTTATAGGAACAAAATGCATATTCAAGAATAAATTGAATGAAAATGGAGAGGTTATTAGAAACAAAGAAAGACTTGTTTGTAAAGGGTATGCTCAACAAGAAGGTATAGACTTTGAAGAAACATTTGCACCTGTTGCCACACTTGAAGCCATAAGAATGTTTCTTTCTCTTTCAAGTTTTTAGAAATTCAAAGTGTATAAAATGGATGTAAAATTTGAATTTTTTAATGGAGAGTTAGAAGAAGAAGTTTATATTGAACAACCAGAAGGATTCATTTTAGGAAATGATGAAAAGCTTGTATGCAAGCTCAAAAAGGCTCTATATGGACTGAAACAAGCTCTAAGGGCTTGGTATTATCACCTTGAAAAATATTTACAACAACAAGGGTTCACAAAAGGATCTATAGGCAACAACTTATACACCAATATTGAGAATGATAAACTCCTAATTATTGTTATTTATGTTGACAATATCATCTTTGGCAACAATGAAGAATCTATGAGTCAGAACTTTGCTTTTGTTATGTAGCAAGAATTTGAAATGTCTTTACTTAGTGAACTATCTTATTTTCTTGGTCTACAAGTACATCAAACAAAATATGGCATTTTTCTTTCAAAAACTAAATATCTCAAGAAGATTCTCAAGAAGTATGGAATGGAAGATTCTAAACCAGTATACTCTCCAATGGTAATAGGATGTAGTCTTAGTTCTAATGATGAATTAACTTCAGTGAATCAAATGGCATACATATCTATGATTTGAAGTCTACTTTATCTGACAGGTACCAGACATCATATCATGCATGTAGTAGGAATTGTTGGAAGGTTCCAAGCAAATACAAAGGAATCACATCTTCATGTTGTAAAAATAATGTTCAAATATCTTCAAGGAACTCAAGGCTTTGGTCTATGGTATCCTAAAGATACAGATCTCACTCTTCATGCATATACAGATGCGTATTGGGTAGGAAATGTTGATGATCAAAGAGGCACTAGTGGAGGTGCATTCTATATGGGATCACGGTCAGTGTCTTGGTTTAGCAAGAAAGAAAGTTTGATTGCCTTATCTATAGATGAAGAAGAATATGTGGCTACTAAATCTTGTTGCACATAACTACTTTGGATGATGAAAACATTGCAAGATATTCAAATCACATGTTCTCCACCCATCTGCATTCTATGTGATAATACAATTGTCATTAGTATTTCAAAAAGTCTAGTCATGCATTCCAAGACCAAGCACATAACCATTAAGTACCATTTTCTATGAGAAAAAGTGCTTGAACAAAAGGTTAAATTGGATTATGTTCCCTCCAAAGAATAGGTTGTTGATATATTTCCCAAACCGCTTCCCAGAGAAACATTTGAACATCTCAGACATAAGCTGGGAGTAGTTTTTGCATCATCCTAATGTTAAATCCAGTTTTAAAAGGAATGTTTCCTATACACGGGTTTGATGAAGAAGAGTCACGTATATACACAAGTTTCTGTAGCTGCAGGAGTCTATATGTTTTTCTGATAGAAAAATAGTGGGTCAAACTCTGATATGGTATTTAGTATGATATTGATGATTACAGTCTGCTGATATTCTTTGTTCATTGATTTTTATCTGACTCTTGAATATGCCTTGATGAATGATTTGTTGACAATGCACATGTAGCACAGGTTTAGGGGTAGCATTAGCCTTCACAAAAATTTTGAATTTTTGGCATTATGGTTGTTGATTTCAGCTATGATTTCAAATATTCATATTAATTGTTGCAAATGTCATGTAAAGATCTAGGGTGTAACATGTCTCCTTCTATCATAGTCTATTTTGAATGAGTCCTATTGATTTGATTTGTAACCCCACTATGCATGGGAAGGTTGATGTAATAATTGCTATATTTCATTCATGTATAAACAATTGGAATATCCCCACTTGTTTGGGTGGATGAGTCAAATTTGATGTATCCCCACTTGGTTGGGAGATTGAAGTATGTATGAGTCATTGGTGATAGGAAGGTCATACTCACATAGTTGATTTATAAAGTCATGTAATTCTTTTTAAATACCTCTGCAAACTTTGCATGTACTTAAGGGGAGAATGGATAGTATAGTGTATCTCAAAGGGGGAGAATATCTTGGTCCGCCCTTTGCCCTTGATGTCAAAGGGGGAGATACTTAATTTTGGTGTGGTGTTTCTTGATATCTCTAACAGGTTCTTCAACTTGAAGCAATTAACACCAATATGGTTGCCATCAAGTCCAAAGGGGGAGATTGTTGGAATTATGATACAAGTATTGTCCTTGATGACAACTCACTTAGAGATCAATTTAGATTTGATAAAGGGCAACTCACATTGTAAAAAGGTCAATTCAGAGGTAACAGGGAAATGGCATAGAAGATCAGGAAGTTGGAATCAAGGACTACAAATTAGAATCAATAAGTTGAAGAAAAAGGATGCTTTAAGTCATTTTAAGCTTTATACGCAGGTTCACCTTGTCAAAGCAGCGTATACACACGGGTTAACAGAAAAAAGAGCATATATGTATGTAGACATTTTCACAAGTGGAAAAGCGCGTATGGGATTGAAAATTAAGGAAATTAAGGTGAAATAATACCAAGGGTCAATACCATGGTATTAGCCCACAATATTGAGCAGAGTAACAATTTTTTGATCTCGTTAAAGAATACCATAAGTTTTAAGTGTTGTTTTGGTCCGAGGTAATGAGAAAAGCCAAAAACTATATAAGGAGGATAAGATCAAAGGGCCAAGTGTGCAAGTGAAAGGGTATTTCATGAATACTTCTATATGAAGTATAGCTTATGTTGTAAGGGTTATGGTTATGATATGATCTTAAATATCTTGTGCACCTTTTGATACAATGTTGGATCAGGATCATGAGACCTGCAATGACTTATCATTGTATGATCTGATATTTGCTAAGCTAGATCTAAATACCGACGCATGTTTTATCCTATAAATGTTATGATCTGGGTAAGGCTGAAGTCTGGAATAGCTGTGAAGTTTTAATTTAGTATTTACATATCTATATGTTGGTTCGCCTTGGTGAAGATGTGTATATACATTGGTTTGAATCTTCCAAGTAGCATATGCAAAATAAAAGCCTGTTATTCAGAAATGACCGATCTATCTGATCAATGGTGATGTTTTACTATTGTCTGTCAATGATGTCTTCTTAGATCTGAAAGTAGATCTGAACGCTTAAGGAGATTAGGTCTGATTGATTGATTGAGTAAGTGAGAAGGGTGACCTTTTTTGTTGTCTCTTTAGATCTCTATAATTTGACAATCGATTTTCATAATGTTACTGGTTGGTACAGATTTGATTCATAGGTTTTTATGATTCAGTAATTTTGGAGGTATATGCAGGTTTGATTAAAGGGAAGTAGCGTATACATGGAAGTTTGGTTCACTAAACTAGCTTATGCATTCTGATATATGATTTTTGAGGTTTGAGTTGGTTCTGGATAATGATGCAGGTTTTTGTGTTCAGCACAATGTTCTGGTGACAGTAATCTGATTGTTCAGATCAACTAATTGTTGGTTGATGCAGTTACTATTGAGTTTGAGCTTCAATGTTACTGATGGGTCCAATGTGAAAATTTGATGAAACATGGCCTTCATATTGTGTTGTTGTGTACTAGGAGTATCCAATTTGAAAATTTATGAAATATGGTCCCTGGAGGAAGAGAGAAGGTCATAGCCTTCTGTAGGCCAGTGCCTACTTACTGGTAAACATATCAGCTAGTAAAAGAGCTAAGGGGTTATAACACCTTTCTAGTAAAATATGGAGAATGAGAGAAGGTTGTAGCCTTTTGCGTGTGGGTGCCTGTGTACTGGTATGAGTCTGCACCAATACAAGATTGTAAAACATATTTTCTTTATATTAAAAATAAGACAAAGATGATAGCAGCAGGTGGTTTTTCTTCCGCATTGGGTTTCTACCTTAAATCTTGTTGTTCATGTGTGTTTCTTATGTGTGATGGTTTATTATGTTATTACTGCACGTAGTTATTGTTTAATAAAGTATTGATGCACTGATTAAAGATCAACACATGATAGATTAACTGAATCATAAGTTCTCTGGGTATACGCTAGTTTCCTTAATAATAGTTACATGCACACATGAGTTCACTTCGCTAAAGTAGCATATATGAATCTAATTATGAAATGAAAATTTATTAAATTGTAAATACTAATTCACCCCCCCGGTCAGTATTATTCCTAACATTGTTCCACCCCATTGAAGTGGGATGGTGCAACACACATAATTATTTCAATCTAGCTTGTGGAAGATTCACTTTCAATTGGAAAAGATATCTCAATCCAAACTGGTAATGTCCTACCAACCTAAGTATCTTTCTATGTGGAGAATTTTTTGGTGCAGTTAGAACAGGTGTTGGATTTTAAAAACAAAAATTATTATAATTCGACTTTTACCATGTCTAAAATAAATTGCTCTGATAAATCATGTATCATAATTGATAAAGAAATAAGCCAACTTAAATTGCCTAAAGCTTAAAGAAAGACTTGTTTTCTCACTCTTTTATGAAAAAAAAATACTTCACATGTATAACTCTTCCTATAATATATCAAAATGAAAGTTTTCCTCAAATCCTTCAAAAAACATTATCAACAATTTAAATATGGGTATAATTAAAATAAAAAAATTGGGTACCTAAGAATGCAGTGCAATGACTGCCAACACAAATGCAAGAATCAATGTCACGACAATGAAGAAAACATTCAGATTGCAGTCATGTCCTGAAGGATTAAACTAGTAGAAGAGTAACCAAAAAATGCAAATGTTAGTACATGGTAGACAATAGATACAACAAGAAGTGTTATGTACTTGCAAGAATATGTATCACCACAATTAACATAAATGATCAAGGACAACAATTTATTAATTTTTATTTTGAAATACAATGGATGGGGCAAGAAAGAGATACCAATCAAGTTCCAATGTATAGAGGAAGAAATCAAGAGTATAAACTTCTGGTCATTAGATAAATGAAAAAGTAATATGAATCAAAATTGTTCATCCTTCGTAAACCATGCATGATTCCAAGTATGTGTAGAATCTAGAAAATATAATCACTTGAACCAAAAAAAAATAGATCTAAATCAAACATCGACAATGTCTCTATCATTGACCAAGTTATGGAATACATATGTTAGCTTTAAACATCATCGGTATTGCATAAACATATTGAAAATATAACAATATTCCTAACATCTATTACCTGCTCAATAAAATTAACATTTGTTGATGCAATATGCATAAATCAGTCACATTGATGGAAATGAAGTTCATTCAAATTGGTATTAGAACTTCACCAATAAAAGTACTTACCATAAACATTGATGATAGAATTGGGAAGGAAAAAAATTAGGATTACCAGGTAATTCTTGCTAGTCTATAATTAATATAATGATGTGTTGCTGAGTCATTGATTAAACACAAAACTTTCTTAACACAATCAAAATTCACCATATATCTTACTAACCATCAACAACAAAAAACTTTAGATTGGGAAAAAAATGCACCTCACTTCAATGTTGGAATGTTGAATGCTCCTCGCTTCTCTCAGTGTAATGACTATTATTTCACTCACAATAGATTTATAGTTACTATATTTTTAGTCTTGTAAAATATATCATACGGGAGTATATGGAAGGCAAGTGATTTGTATGACAAAATTAGTCAACAAGATGTTGTCTCATCGACAACCATGCTTGCAGGATATGCACATAATAGGATCATTGATGAAGCCCTGAATTTCTTTAAGGAAATGGCTTAGTGGGATGTGGTCTCATGGAATGCAATGATTGCAGGATTTGTGTGGAATGGGAATTTTAAGGAATCCCTGAAGCTGCTTTTTGAAATGAAGTTGGTGGGAATGAGAGCCAATTCAAAAACATTTGTCAGTCTCCTTCCAACTTGCGATGGCTTGGAGCAGGGTATGGAAATAAATCAAGAATGATTTGAAGTGGATTTTAGTTTTGATGTTGTGGTGAAGACTACACCAGTTGATATGTATAATAGGAAAGGCACAAGAGTTATTTAGAAAAATGCATCATAGAGACCTTGTCTCATAAAATGCAATGATTATAGGTTATACACAGAATGGGCTTGTTCAAGAAGCCTTGAAAATCATTAAGGAAATTCCTAAAAGGAATTCAGTCTCATGAAATGCATTAGTAGGATTTGCACAAAATGTGCATGGTGCAGAAATCCTGGATATTTTTCAACAAATTCAATTGGAAGATATGAAGCCAAAATAAAAAATATTTCAGTATTCTTCTGGTATGTGCCAATTTGGAAGTTATGCAACAGGGTACGAAGATCGATGATAACATATGTAGAAACGGTTTCTTGTCTGATGTCATGGTGGTGAATGCCTTGATAGACCTGTATGAAAAATGTGGGTGTATTCATAAGGTAGCTAAATTTTGTGAGAAAATGCCTCATTGAGATAAAGTCTCATGGAATGAAATGATTTCAAGATATGAAATGCATGGCTATGGAAAGGAAGCCCTCAAACTCTTTGAAAAAATGAACCATTGTGGGATGAACCCAAATCATGTGACCTTAGTGTTTTATTTGCACATAATCGTGCAGGTCTAGTTGATGAATGATATAAATGTTTTAACTGCATGAGAAAATGTTATCAGATCACACATGTGATGGAGCAATATATCTGTATGGTTGACTTTCTTGGTTGAGTTAGCGGCTTGTATGAAGCACAAGAATTTATCAATAAAGTGCCAATAAAATCTAATACAAATGTATTGTGTTGTTTTCTTGGTGCCTGCAAAATACATATCAATATGAAGCTAGCAGAATGCATGGTGGAATGCCTTTTTGAGATAGACCCTAACAATCAACCCCTTATGTGATTCTCTCAAATATTTATGTTTCAGCTAGGAGGGGGATTAATATTGAAACGATACAAAAAATTATGAAAGATAGAGGCATAAAAAAGAATCTTGGGTTTAGTTGAATTGATATCAATAGACAAATACATTTTTTCCTTGCAGTAGATATATCACATCCACAAACAGAGGAAATATATTCAATGTTACCTTTGGAGATAAAGGTGGTTGTGTATGTTCTTGACAAGAGGTTTGTACTAAATGCTATGAAGGAGGAGAAGGGGAATTTTTCTTGCTACCATAGTGAGAAGTTGTCCATTTCATTTGGATTGTTAAACACATCACCTAGAACAACCATTTGAATTTTCAAGAACCTTCGAGTATGTTGTGATTGTCACTCTTTAACCAAGTTCATTTCCAGCATTGTTGCTAGAAAAACCATTAGAGGGATGAAAATTGTTACCGTCATTTCAAGGATGGAGATTGTTCATGTGGAAATTATTGGTGATGTTAGGTAAAGCAAGATATAATCATAAGCTTCAATTATATCCTTGTAGGAAGAAATTAAATTGTACAAGGTAGTGTTTGGATATCTAGTCTAAGTTGTTGTTCTTTGATTGGAAGAATCAATATGTGGATTAACTTTGTAAAGTCATTGACTACATGTACTGATGGCACATATCTTCCTAACCATTTAGTAGGATGATATATTTTTAGATGCTTTATTTGTCGATCTCTAAAATTTGTTCTAGAACCTCCCAAGCCAGAGAGATAAATAGGCACATTAACATGGAACATAACCGGAATAAGGGATATGCACAGAGAGAATGGGGGTGCCTAGTACATATGAAGTTTTTGTTGAAACCTAAGATTTGCCAGGTTAAAATCAAATCAAATTTTCCTCAGTATTTCTTCTATTTCTATATGGCCTTCATTTGACTCCTTGAAGTGATTATATGAGCCAAATGAATTATGTCACTATAATGATTTCGTTATATATTGTTAAAGAATGCCTTAAAGAATATTGTCATGATGTCCTCAAAATGTCTTAGGTTTTTGTTTTTTACATCTCATCACAGATGCTAACTTGTTTTAACGTGTGCCTCTAGTTTTAAACTGAAAGAAATTCCATCTCATTTACAAAAAGGAAATTATTGTATCATTTAAAAACAGAATGCAGTTAGATAATTCACTTATTGTTCTATCCGATTCTACAAATTTTATGAATTGATAGGATTTAGAAAGGCATGCCATTGGTGGGAACCAAAAGTAGTCAAAGCACTAATATACAAACTAAAGAAGAAAACATTTGTTGTTAAATTGGGATAATAATTATACTTTGTTTGGGGTGGTTTGGTATTCACTTATCAATGATATTCATTCTAATTCCTTGAAGAAGTAAATTAAAGTAATCATCATACGAAGAGTTTTATTGTTAAGCACGAAAAACAAAAATACCATAGAAGCACAATGATCCATATGGATTATGTCTATGACTAAAAAAGTTGCATACTACCAAGCATCTCCACATGCAATAAAAGTTGTGAGATGAAATGAAGGTGGCGAAAGATATTGAGGGAAACTTTAAAGCAATGTTCAGCAGCACTAAATGATATGAACAATTTCAGATCCATAAATTGCAGGCCTGTGGCCTACCCCTTTCATCAAAAAGGATCATCTATAGGATTTATGTTTATTTATACGTGTGCAATCTATTAGAAGAGCGAGATAAAATGCTTTATTTTCATTGAATATATTGTTTCACAATCCATAAACATAATTCCTTCAAGGAGAACAAAACCATAAAAGCTACAAATAGGGCTTCTTGATTTGATTATCACAAATGTCCAACTGCTGCACTTTCCATGTCTTCATAATGTCAGTTGTTTTATTTCAAGGTTGTTTGTGACAAGAGTATAAAGATAATTGTAAAAATTGGATAATGACATCCAAAATTGTTAATCAATTAGTGCCTACCTTTCACATATCAAGTTACATTTAAGCGCCCAATTTTGCAGAGTCAAAATTAGATTTGCACAACAACAAAATTGAAAAATTATCGTTATGCCAAATAGATAAGGGTTTTATCGAGGATTCTATATTAACACGATTTTTTACAACTACAACACCCAGTTTTATAAGAACCCAATTGGGGCCAGGGGTAAAATGCAAAATGATTAGGTTTTTTTTCAATGATAAGCAAAATATGATAAAAAATAAGAAAATAATTGAGCTTTGTAAGCATGTTTTGTAAGTATTGAAATTGGAAATTCTAGTCAGAAATCCGCAACAAGCAGTAGAGATTTGTTAACGAATTGAATCCCAATCAGTGAAAAATGTCTGCATTATTGTGTATGGGGTTATGGCTGATCTACGAATTTCACCATAAAATCGAAACAGAGATTTGAGGGTGTGCCTGTAGCTAATATTAGTATATGACAATGCAACAATCATGAGTCCATGAACTTGATAACTAATATATGCTAGAATGAGATCTGCCATAGTCGAGTCCAATCGCACTCTTTAGTCAAGATTGTCTGCCAAATTTATCTAATTTTATTTTTACATTTCAAGTTTTACCAAAAGCAAAAACCACTCTCAGATTAAGTAGTAATGAGAAAGTACAATAAAACAAAGGATGAAGATCCCCCTGGTGCATCATCTGTGATTGAAGAAAATTAGTTCATATACTTCATTAGTAATGCTTTAAAATTGTAAGCAAAGTTAGATCATTCCTTTTACACGTTCCTATGACAGTTTCTTGGTTCAAAAAGAAGGTACAATCAATTAGATCAGAATGTGTCCTGATAATTGTAAAGAACTACAAGAAAAATATTTGAAGAAGATCTTGTTAGGATCTGAGCTGCAACCTTCCTTTAATAGGCGATCAACTTCGCCATTCTGTATCCAATAGATGTGAGTGATGGAGATAGATTTGAAATCCTAGAGCAAGACTTTGATTTGGCATTTCCATCTATCTAGGTTTGTTGAGTTTAAGGACTCACAATTGTTTGCCCAGTCAATGATGGATTTGGAGTCCCTAAAGACAATGAGTGTTGAGATTTCGAGCCAAGATGCAAAGAAAAGGATCCCCCCAGAGACCAAGGAGTTTTACATGAGAATTAGTTCCAGTACTATAGTTCCAATGGAACCTATAGAGTCTCTCAGGGCTTAGATAGATAGCCATAACACATCCACAAGAATCAAAGGAATAGGCCCCATCAAAAAAATTGACCGGATACGAAGACCAGATGTTACAAGAAGGAGAAATTCGTATAGGAGTCGATTTTTTGTCAAGAGAGTATTCTATATAGAAGGAGAAAATGTTGCAGTTGATTTTCTAGATGTTAGGAGAGACATTATCAAAATTGAGGGAATTTATGGTTCTCCATATTCACTAGATGATGAAGAAAGCTAGCATTCGGTGTTGTGGATGGTCCACAGGCCAATAGCCAAGGGAAGGGAGGATGTCATGATGGTCCTAGATTGCAGAGAGGTTTGTCATTCGAATCACATTTTTTTAAATAGAGGAGGCAAAAGGAAATTGGATGAAGCGATGATTGATGTCCTCTCCTACATATTTATAGAGGCAACATCTCCGTGTTGGGTGCCACTAGCTATTTTATTTTGGGTAGGAAATTCCATTTCCAACTTCAAACCAACCAAGGGAGGATATGATTGTTCCTATGGGGTTGGTGTATTATCTCTTATGCATAAGAAGTTGTGACCCAATCTTGTTGTGATCTACCACATCAAGTGAATCTATCCTCTTTAGTGAATAGTACAATCCCTGATAGTTTTAGATCAGCTCTTCCCTGTCTTTCCAATGTGTATATGTGGATGAAGAGATATTTTTTTTGCAATATCATATATCACAAATAAACCATTTTTATGCAAAAAATTTATAAGTTTAAGGGATAATAGGTGTGGACCTGTTAGGTCAAGGGGATCCAAGCTGATTTCTGCAATGGAACCCTTTCCAACATCCAACTTTAAGTTGTTTAAGAGCTAATGCTTGATGTGGAGAAATTTGCACCATGAGAACAAGTAGTAATGTGGATTTGGTGCACCAGCTCGAATCCAATCAATAAAATCTCTATTTTGGAGATATTTGGTCTTGATAATCTGGTTCCAAATTCCCATGTTTGAGACAACTCTCTGAACTTTTTTAATAGGAGTGCCAAGTTGAAGGAATGAGTCTCCAAGAATTTTTTTTTGGAATCCATCTCTTTTAATAGAATTACATTCCTGACGAAAAGGCAGCAGCAAGTGGTGACAGTTCAGAGGATAGCAAAGACGGTTGCTGATGGAGGGTGGCAAAGGAGGGAGCTCAACTCCCTCCTACAAGGATGTGGTTTCCAACAAAGGAAAAACAACTGAATGCAACAACAAAGGCATGGCTGGGGAAAAAAGTAGAGACAATGCTAAGGGGATAAAGGGGACTAAGACCAAGGAAAATAGCAGAATAAAGGACAAGGAGGAAGAAGACAAAAATCTTGGTTCACAAGAACACAGGCAAAAAGGGACCTTGCAAGCCTAAAGCAGCAATCACTCCCAGAGTAATATTAAATGACCCTGCTCTGTAAGCACACAGAGAACACATGGGGAACTATGCCATTATTTGTAAATTCATGGGACTATGGTCCACTGAAAAAGCTTTGCAAATGTGGATCAAGTATCACTGGAAGCCTAAAGGAAGCATTGACCTACATCTTGGGTCAAAGGGATTCTTCACAGTGGTGTTCTCAAACATTGAAGACAAAGACAGAATATTCAAAGGAGGACCCTACTTTTATGCAACGGCTGGTCTCTATATGAGGCCTTGGATGATGAACTTCGTCCCATAGCGGGAGACCTTCACCTTGGTTCCAGTATGGGTAAGGCTATATTCTCTACCTCTTGATTATTGGCAAATGGAATCGCTGGCAGCTATTGGTAATAAACCAGGACATTTTGTCAAAGTTTCTAAAGCCACAAGAAGAAGGAAATACACCTCCTTTGCAAGAATATGTGTAGAAATGGATCTATCAGAAGCTCTTCCAGATGAAGTCATTCTAGAAGTTTATGATGAGGAGTGGGTGTAGATCGTGGACTATGAGCATATCCTATTCAGATGCCATAGATGCCATGAACATGGACATATGTTCAGAGATTGCCCTCTCGGTAAAGTAGACAACAAAGAATACCTCAATACCTTGAAGGATATAGAGAGCTTTCAGAAATTGATAGGTAGAAGTAAAGGGGGAAAAAGGGGAATGAAGCAACAATAGAACGAAAGGCTAAAGGTCAGTCAGAACAGGTTTCAAGTGCTGGATGAGAATGAGGATAACACGAAGGATGATCACTCTCAGGAGAAAGATCCTAATGAAAAAGAAACAGAAGAAAATAGAAAACAATCTCAAGATATGGTACATCAAAATGAGACTATTATGAGTGAGACAGAAATGGAGATGGACCAAGAAATGAACCAAAGTGAACTAGATCTGGAAGATCATGAATTACAGGAAATTTTAGACAAGGAAAACTTGGATCTAGAAGGATCCTTAAGGTAGGGATCCAAGGAAGGTATATAATCAATACCTCCAAATGAATGCTCTAGAATATAGTAGTTATTTTTATGGAAAACCCAAGAAAAAGGATTGGATAAAGGTAAAATTCTTCACAAACAGGAACATAGAGGGGTGAAAACTATGAAATCAACTCCAAGATTAGCAACTAGAAATCCAGGAAAGAAGAGGGGTAGGAAAAAGAAAAATGAGCTCTTGATGGAGTGTGGAAAACTAATGATAGATTCGGGTAAGATGAAAGACCTAACCAGTTACTCTTTCACAAATCTTTAACTATGAAGTTCATATCTTGGAATATTCGAGGTCTAGGCAGTAAAAGAAAACAAAGAATCTTAAGTCACAGAATGAAACTAGCAACACCAGATATCATCTTTATTCAGGAAACAAAATGCTCAATTCAAAAGTTAAAGAAGATCCATAGCAAATGGATGAATAGTTTTGAGTTTCTTGAAGTGAAGGCAGAAAACACAGCAGGAGGCATCCTCACTCTATGGAACCCCCAAAGAGTTAGTATTTTGGATGTGGAGGAATCAAGAAATTATCTATCTGTAATTATTCAACCAGTGGGAGTTATGGACACTTTCCTCGCAACAAATGTCTATGGGACACAAAGAATAGATGAAAAACTAAGACTATTAAACTCAACACAGCTCAACACCAGACATGAAGGAATACCTTGGGTCTTGGGAGGAGACTTTAATATGATTAAATCACTTTCAGAAAAAAAGGAGGCACCAGATTGCTAAATAAGGACTCAGAACTATTCCAAACCTTTACTGATAACATGAATCTGGTTGACTCGGCAACACATAATGGCCTTTATACTTGGAACAATAAAAGAGGAGGTGAGGCTCAAGTTGCCTCCAAGTTAGACAGATTTTTGATCTCAGAGGAGCTTATGCTAGAAAATAGAGAAATAATAGCTAAGGTTCTTCCTTTTGGAGGTTCTGATCATTGGTCGATATAATTAGAACTTGAGGGGTTTGATTCTCCCAAGAACCGGCCCTTTAGGTTTGAGAATATCTGGCTCTCCCACCCAGATTTCATTAATAAAATTAAAAAATTGTGGGCAGAAGATCTGCAGATCCAGGGTATGAATATGTTCATCTTACACAAAAGACTTCAGCATACTAAATTCAGACTCAAAGAATGGAACAAGGAGGTTTTTGGCAACATTTTTGTGGAGAAAAAAACAGTGGAAGCCAAACTACAGGAACTCAATCAAGCATTGATCAAAGTGGGTTTTGATAAGGACAAGAGTCAGCAAGCTGATAAATACCATCAAGAATGGGAGAATTTTGTAAACAAGAGGAAATCTTTTGGAGACAAAAGTCTCGATTTTGAATGACAAAGGGTAGCTACAGACCTCTCATAAGAATATTGAAGGAGTGTTGGTTCAACATTTCAGAAGTATCACTAAGGAGAATAATCCAAACAAGGAGCAATGCATCAGAGAAATTGCAAAAAACATCCCTAAGCTGGTGACGAGAGAGGACAATTTCAACCTGAACAAACTAGTCACTGAAGAGGAAGTTAGTGAAATCATCAAGGACATGCAGAATGGAAAAGCTCCAGGTCCAGATGGTTTCAATGTGGATTTTTTTAAGGCCTGCTGGAACATTGTCAAGCATGACATCCTAAATGTTATGGAGGATTCCAGAAGAAATAGGACTATTCTGAAAGCCCTCAACACCTCCTTCATCTCCCTGATCCCCAAACAGGATTCAGCCCTGACTACTGATAAGTTTAGACCCATTGCCTTATGCAATGTGGTTTACAAGATTATATCCAAGGTATTGGCTAGCAGACTCAAACCTCTTCTTCCTTCTTTAATCTCAGGTGAACAATCTGGTTATGTGGAAGGCAGAAAAATTCTTAATAATATCATTGTAGCACACGAGACAGTCCACATTCTAACCAGTTAAAAACAGGCTGGTATGATCATGCAATTAGATATTGCCAAAGCTTATGACAAAGTCAACTGGAGCTATCTCAAGAGGATCCTAGCTACTTTTGGGTTTGATCATAACTAGATCAGATGGGTTATGGCTCTCGTAACTTCTTCCAGCTTTTCTATTCCAGTGAATGGATCTCCCTCAGCTATCTTCATTCCTTCTAGAGGTCTCGGACAGGGTGATCCACTCTCTCCCTTTCTTTTTATCCTCATGATGGAAGGATTGGGAAGAGCCATTAAGCAGGCTAAAAACTTGGGAAAAATTAAGGGACTTCGATTAACTGAGAATGGCCAGACAATGACTCATCAACAATTTGTGGATGACACAATGCTGCATGGAATTCCTACTATCAAAGAAGCTTCAGAGTACAAACAAATCCTGAATAATTTTTCCTTGGCTACAGGTATGGAAGTAAATCTCTCCAAATCAATTTTTTTTCTTAAATACTAACATTGCAATTCAGAGAAATATCTCAAGAATTCTGGGCTTCTAAAGGGATTCCCTCCCTTCAAAGTATTTAGGAATTCCCCTTATAGATAGACCCCTGCACAAGAGCATTTGGGAAACGATACTCAATAAGATGCAAAACAAAGTTAAAAAATGGACCATCAGATCATTGAACCTAGTTGGCAGGCTAATTCTGACAAAGTCTGTCCTATAGTCAATCTCGGTGTTCTTTTTATCAGCTCTCCAAGCCCCCAAAGGGGTCTTACAACAATTTAGGAATATCCAGAGAGACTTCCTCTGGGGCAAGGAAGAGACAAAGAAGAAATGGGCACTTGTTTCTTGGGACAAAATCTGCAAACCTAAGAATCACAGGGGACTAGGTTTAGATGATCAAGAAATCTTAAGTAATGTACTAGAAGCCAAACTCTGCTGGAGATGGGTTAAAGGACCAGAATCTGAATGGGTTAAAACTTGGAAAGAAAAATATGCAAGCTCTTGGCAAACTAATGATCTTATTAGAATGTCTGGAAACATAAAGGGCTCTTACATCTGGAATAAAGCCTAGGAAAATAGATGCCTAGTACAAGACCACAGTTTTTAGGAAATCAGAGCAGGGGATCTTGCTCTCCTTTTGGAGGACAAATGGCAACAAGAACCAATGCTACTAAAAGAATATTATAAAGACCTCAAGCAAGAAACAGATTCCCAGGGACTAACCAGAGTTAAATATTTCTGGAATCCTCCTTACAGCTCCGAAAAATGGAGGAATTTGAGAAGCATAGATTGTAGTGATAACAGTCCCCTAAAACTAAAAGCTGAGGAAATTATGAACATATTAAAACAAAGGAAAATATTGTTAACAGAGGGACAGGATCAGTTAAGATGGGGCCTCAATAAAGAAGGCTCCTTTAATATTAAGGAAGCTAAGAAGATTCTCTTGAACCTGGATTCCAGCACTGCAACAAATTCTTGGCAACAACTCTGGAGCCAACAAGGGTGGATGAAGATAAAGCTATTCATGTGGTTAGTTCACCATAAGAAAATATTAACTTGGGACAACATTAGGAAAAAAGGAATTATTGGGCCCTCTAGATGTCAGCTATGTGAAGCTCAAGAGGAAACAATGGAGCATATTTTTAATAGTTGCACTTTTACCACCTAGTTGTGGGACTCTTTTGCAACCATTTTTCAACAGACAGATCGAGATAAAGAAAGCATCACAAATACCTTGATCAAGTGGACAAAGAAATTTTCAGAGAATGAGATTCTCAATCTGGACTGGGCCTTCACACCTAGCTTCATCATCTGGAACATTTGGAAATAAAGGAATAAAAGAATTTTCAAGGATGAAAAATCCAGTCCTCTTCGCCTGTTGGATCTAATCTTGAAGCAGATTAGAGAGACAGTGGGTACAACTGTTCACAATTTTCCCAAAGACTCGCCCACTATAAAGGAGATGAGAACCCTCAAGCAATTGGGAAGGCAAGAGACCATTATCAATGGACTCAGAAGAAATGAAGGAACTTTGGGAAAGGAGAAGGACTTCTGGCAGCCTCCACCGAAAGGATACCTGAAATGCAATATAGATGGGGCTTCAAAAGGTAACCCTAGAATAGCTGGTTATGGAGGGGTGTTAAGAGATGAAGATGGAAATATAAGCATTATTTTCCACTGCCACCTAGGTAAAGCCACAAATAACATGTTATGAAACCAGCTCAATAAAAAGATAGAAAAGATAGATCAACGCCTTAAAATTCAGCCTCTTCAAGGGGACAACCTCCTTACATTACATAAATGAACAATTCTTGGATGATTCAAATGACAAAACCTCCTTTCTATATATAGGAGTCTAAGGAGTCACAATATAACCCAGCCGACCTAACAATAATAATATAAAGCCACAAAAATAATAATAGAGGGATTCTAGGGGGCACAGTAATAACAATATGGGGACAATAGGGGCACAACAATATTAATAAGGGGTATGACTACAATAGTAATGGGGTAATCACTAGTATTATAGGGACCCAACATGGTCCTCTCCTTCAAAAAAGTGTTGTCCTCAACGCTTAAGTAGTTCTGGATACTTCTATATAAAATTCTCATCCTCTCATGTGGAATCTTCAGCGGATAAGTTCTTCCACTTGATAATATACTCCGAAATTGATCGATTTCGTAGCTGTCGAGTTCTTGTTTCTATGACTGCTTCCGGTTCAAATATAATTTTTCCTTCCTCGTCAAGTTTTGGAAATATTGTTTGAATTGGGAGCTTGTCGCCTATAACCTTCTTTAAACATGAAACATGGAAAATTGGGTGCAATCGAGAAGCTGCAGGAAGCTCCAATTTGTATACCATAGTACCAATATTTTACGACACCTTGTATGGACCATAATACTTTGGTGATAATATATTATCCTTCTTAGCCTTCTTGAGGGACATTTGCTTATATTGTTGTAGCCGTAGTTATACCCAATCACCTACATCAAAACTTCTTTCGTTGTGATGTTGATTTGCCTGTTGTTTCATTCTATTCTGTGCCAACATGAGGTTATCTTTTAAGAGTTGGATGACTTGTTGTTGATGTTCGATGTGATGTTCCACTCCCTGAACCTTAGAATTTTCTCTTAAATATGATGTGATGGATGGCGGCTGATACCCATAAAGTTCCATAAATGGGGTCATTTTTGTTGCTGTATGGAAGGAAGTGTTATACCACCTTTCAGCCAGAGGCAACCATTTGACCCATTGTGTAGGTTTATTAGATAAAAAGCAATGAAGATATCCTTCAAAACATTTGTTTACTATCTCAATTTTCCCACCAGATTGAGGGTGATAAGATGAGCTACGAGCTAACTGAGTACCAAGACAAGAAAATAATTATGTCTAAAAATTTCCAGTGAAAATGGGATCTCTCTCACTCACAATAATCTTTGGGTTTCCATGTAGCTTTTCAATTGTTTCCATAAATGTAGTAGAAACTGTATTGGCTTTAAATGGATGTGATAATGCACAAAAGTGTGCATACTTGGTAAGTCTATCAACTACCACCATGATCACACTCTTTCCCTCAGACTTGGGTAAACTTGCGATAAAATCCATTGAAACCTCCTCCCAACGTTGGGTTGGAATGGATAAAGGTTGTAATAGACTCGGTGTCTTAATTGTTTCAACTTTATTTTGTTGGAAAACCAAACATTCTTCCACAAACTTTTGAATATCTGATTTAAGGCCATCCAAAAAGAATTCCTCCTTAACCATGTGGTAAGTTTTTTAAAATCCTGAGTGCCCTCCTAAGGGAGAAGTGGCAATTCCATAAGAATCTTTTGTTTTAGCTAGGAATTCTTACAGAGGTATAAGCGATCTTTGTACCATAATGAATCATTTTTCCAGCTAAATGTATCAAACGTACTGGAATCTTATTGTAACTTTTGAATAAGTGTCCAAACTCCTTTGTCATTCTTCCATTCCTACCTTGCTTCGTTTATCCAATCTGGTTGGATAATAGAAATGGCACACAACAATGCTTCCACATCCTCATCCTTTCTTGAGAGTGCATTTTCCCCCACATTTTGCTTCCCTTTTTTATAGATGATTTCAAACTCATAACCGAACATATTTGTGACCCACTTTTGTTGCTCTTTAGAGGATAATCTTTGTTCTAAAAAGTATTTAACGCTATCATGATCCGTTTTTACCTTGAAGTGTCTTCCCATTAGGTAGGGCTGCCATTTCTTAAGTGCATGGAGTATTGCCAAGATTTCCTTCTCATAAATAGCTTTGTGTAAAAACTTTCCCTTGATTGGACGGCTTTCAAAAGCAATGGGTCTTTCATCTTGCATTAAAACAACACCAATTCCATTTCCTGAAGCATCACATTCCACAATAAAGGTTTTTGTGAAGTCCGGTGTAGCTAAGACCGGTGCTTGGCACATTGCCTCTTTAAGATGTTCGAAGGCCTTTGTTGCTTATGGAGTCCATGAAAATGCATCTTTCTTCAATAATGTTGTTAGAGGTGCTGCTATTCTCCCATAATTCTTACAAACTTGCGATAATAACCTGTCAACCCGAGAAATCCTTGCAGATGCTTTATGGATGTGGGGATTTTCCATTCCTTAATGGCTTTAATTTTGCTAGGGCTACCTTAACTCCTTCATGAGATAAAATATGACCTAGATATTCCACCTCTTGTACTCCAAAGAAACATTTGGATCTTTTTGCATATAATTGTTTCTCCTCCAATAGTTGTAGCACCCTGTCAACATGTTCAACATGATCCTTCCAAGACTTGCTGTAGATTAGTATATCATCAAAAAATACTAACACAAATTTTCTAAGGAATGGTTTGAAAATTGAATTCATCAAACCTTGAAATGTTCAAGGTGCATTAGTAAGGCCAAAAGGCATGACCAAAAATTCATAATGACCCTCATGAGTTCTAAATGCTGTTTTTGGAATGTCTTCAGTCTTCATTCTGATTTGATGATATCCTGAACGAAGATCCAACTTGGTGAAGTAAATTGATCCATGCAATTCATCCAGTAATTCATCAATGACAGGAATGGGAAACTTATCTTTAATAGTGAGCTTGTTGAGCTCCCTATAATCTGAACACATGCACCACGATCCATCCTTCTTGTGCACAAATACTACTGGAGTAGAGAAAGAACTTTGACTTGGTTGAATTATACCAACCTCTAGCATTTCTACAACCATACGTTCAATTTCATCTTTTGGGCATAGGGATATCTGTACGGCCTGATGTTTGGAGGAACACTTCCTGGAATCAGATGAATAGCATGATCATGATCACGCATAGGTGGGAGACCTTTGGGAGTCTCAAATACCTTGGAATGATTGTCCAATGCTTTTTTGAGATCTAGAGAAATAGATGATTCCAATGTCGAAACATCTAGCGAACATAATTGTGCAATTACACCTCCTTGTTCCTTTTTTAGAAGCTTTGTCATACCATTAGAGCTGATTATCTTTCGTGGTTTCCCTGCAATACCCCTTAATTCTACTTCCTATCCTTCAGCAGAAAATTTGATGAAAAGTTCTAGAAAATTAAAAGCTATTGTACCAAGGATTGTAGCCATTGGACTCCTAGTACAACATCAACACCTCCCATTGGAATGGAAAGCATTGGGCTAGTCAATACATATTCTCCCATGGATAGCTTGATATTATGGCACTTTCCAGAGCAATTATTGTTCCTCCATTTGCAACCATCACTTGACACTCTGGTGCTGGATATAGGAAGCAATTCAATTCTTTTGCTACTTACAATGAATAAAATTGTGGGTACTTCCTGAATCAATCAACACTATTACCTTTTTCTTCTTGATTTGTCCTTCTATCTTGATGGTTTGAGGAGTGGTAATTCCCACCAATGCATTACAAGATATGGTCAGATTCATTTCTTGTTTATCTAGGCTTTGTTCTTGGAGTATATCCTCTTCTTTTGACCCTTCTTGCTCCTTTTCTTCTTCCTCTTCATAATCTATGTAGAATAATTTATTTTCAACACACTTATGACCTTGAGTGTATTTGATATCACAACTCTAACAAAGCCCTTTTCCATCTTTATAGCTGTGACTGGTATGCTTCCTCGTTGCCATAATTTTGCTTTCCATTTTTCTTGCTAACCTGAATGCCTTCTCTAATGAATCAGGTTCCCAAAGGCGAACATCATGTCAAATATTATCCTTTAAAGTCCCTATAAACATATCAATCCTATGCTCCTCTGGAATATTTTTTATCCTTACGTTCAATTTTTGGAACTCCTCAATGTTCTCCATTATTGAACCCTTTTGTTTGAGACTTATCAATTGGCAAAAAAAAGTGTTGCTTTTTGTATCCTCATAATGTGCTGCCAATTATTCCGTAAAAATTGCCCAAGTGATAATTTGTTTATGAGAGAAAAGCCATTGATACCATACAAACTGATTTAGTTGCAAATATAAAGTTGAAATACGTACCTTTTTTATGTTTTACACATTATTGAGATCGAAAAATTGCTCCATCTGTAATATCTGTGTTGTGGGATCCTTGCCATCAAACTTCGTCATATCAATTTTTGGAATATGGTGGGTCTTCAATCCAACATTAGAGTCTGTGGAATCATGATTAACATTTCTTTTGTTCTCATCATGTGTTTCCTTTAGTACCCTTTCACCATTAGTGACCATAACTCAGTTGAGCCCTTCCAACCTTAAACTGCCCATTCTGTTTTGGGCAGGAATTTAAAAAAACAAAATAGCTTGATCGAGTGCCTATGTAACAATGAGTTACACAAAATCGAGTGCCTAAAAAACAAAATAGCTTGATCGATGGTTTATTTTAGAACTTGATCAAGTGATATTCAATTCATCAAATAACTCAGTCAAGAGCTAAAATTTTGCTATATCTAGATGCTTTTTCCACCTCCCAACTACTTTTCTTACCAAAAGGTTTAAACGAGCTTCATGCATTAACCCATACATGTGATAAACAGGTTAACAATTACATTTCCTTGTATTTCTGCATGCTTATTGGATATTTAGCTGCAATTCCACTATGCTTCATAATATGTATTGTATTTTGGGTATGTAATTTATTGTGACTATTGCACGTAATTCGAAAGGATTTCATCGGAAACCCTCATTGATACACAAATAATAATGATCAAATAATTTCTTAAGTTATGAATATATACATAAATTTAAGCTAGGTTTTATAACTATAAATATAAAAGGTACATACAAAACTATAGGGTTTTATAAATATAACCCATCCAAATCTGCTTCGAGAGGAAAAATTGGTAAACTAACTAATGTGTTTAGGATATGGTGACATAGTTCTTCTTATATAGAGGCTAGGGAAATTACAGTATGTGTTCCATCATCTGATCCTCCTAACAATCGAAACATTAAATTATAGAGAAGGTGAATATCATCCACAATGGATCATAGGTCTCTTCATTTTATGTAGACACAAGGGAATTTTTAGTACAACTTCAAACAAAAATTGTCCACATTCCTTCAACAATTCAATTTGTATCTCATATACAATAAGGGTAGCACTAACCATGTTTCAAGCTACCTCAAACAACCTCGGTTGTGGCACTCATTATATATCTCTATTCTTGTACGAACAAGACCTCTCGATAGCTACAACTATATAATGGTCACTCAAAATTTTCGACCACATACTAGATGTTGATGATAGCAAAGCAAGTTCCATAATTTCTCCTCGTGAATGCATTGTTGTGCTACCTGGGACACATTTGTGTTCCTTGAAGCACACATGGCAAGCTTATTTGAGAGGCACATTATAGTGAGTTAGTAGGGAACTTTGTTATGGGTAAGACAATGAAATTATTACATATTGTTTTTCTTGCAAAAAGCTTTGACATGATGTTGGCAAGTGTATCAAGCCTTTCGCCACTTGTGTTGTTACCAAACCAACTATTAAGAAGGAAAAAATGTAAAACCCTCTATATACTCCTCATCATCTCTAGAAATCCTTATTTTTCAACTATATATTTGTCCCTCCTTCGACCAAACATGGTAGTGATTGTGTATTTTTGGCTATTGATACATTTTTTAATATAGATATTATAGTTACCTACAAGAAGAGTATCACAACAAAAGCCACTACCAACATTATATTCGAATGGGTCTTCTTAAATTTTGAGACCACACGAAACATCATATAAAATTATTATAATAGGTTCCTAAATGCAATATAGTCAAGCCTCCAGTCATTGTTGGACACCAATCCCACTAAATCATCTACCTTTCATGCCAACATTTATGGCTACGTAGAGGTCATCATCATTATGATCATGTATATTTTGTGCATGTACATTCAATACATCCAAAAAAATGAGATGATACTCTCCCCTATATTCAACACAACTAAAACATAGCCCCATAACTTAGTTGGCCACATCCCGTCTCATGTGGACTTGGCGTTTCAGTGATTGGAGCACTTATTGTCACACTACCGCTTGAAACTACACGAGAAAAATGTACAAATGTTCAATCTAAAGCCAACAACTAATTTTATTGAACAAATTTAGCACATATGCTGCAAGGTCCATGATATTTTGCAAAATTCCAATACTAAGTACAAACAATGTTATGATTAGCACTAGGCACCATGCAAGTTTCAAGGATGAGGGAATGTTTGGTCGCATTTACATAAGCAATTCGTTGCAAGGGCCCCTCTAAAACTTCACTCATTGCATTATGAACCTCACATCATCACCAAAGGTTGTGGGTGACAAATATTATGAGGTTATTATATTTTGAGGGAATTTTATTGCATCTATATATATCTGTATTTCAGGTGAAGAAGAGAGAGGAGATTGAGATCAAAGAGGGTGTTACAACAGATCTGTTGTAGGTTGTATCTCTTTAGTTTGCTCGATAATATAAAAGAAAGGAATGGTTGTTTCTCCGTGGACGTAGCCCAAACTCAGTGAACCACGTATATTTGTGTCTCTCTTGGTTTATGCGTTTTATTTATTTATATTTCTGCAATATTTTATGTGTTCCATTGCTCTATAATATATAATTTTCTAACATATCCCCCTTCCTTGGATTGCACCCAATGTCAAATGTGGGACACCTTTAACCATACTTTCAACCATTGTTGGAAACATCGAAAATCATATAGAAACTCATATTGACACATCTTAGCCCAAAATACATTGAGCATGCCAATATTCATTAAACTGTGGACACATATATTAGGGTTACCTTGCAATAGAGGACTGAACTATATTAGCTTGTGAAGCAATACCAACTCTTGCACTAAGGCAGGCGGCTCACTAGGAGCCAAGTTTAGTAGAAGTTTGCCTATATCATGAATGACCTCATAACAATGGATAACATTTATTCCTAACTGGTATAAATCATCGAAGTGGAAATCAATTTCCGCTAACCTCTTCCATTGATTCACAACATATTTTCATGCTTTTACATTTTTTTCTGTAGTTTTTTAATCCTCAATTTCTAGTGTCACTTTAAAGCCTTAAACAACATTTTTTTGGGGATACAAGATGATGCAAATTGTATTCTCCATTGGTAGTTGAAAATTTTACTTCTTGTATATATACATTTTTCAATGCGATATTGTACGTTTCAAACAATGACCCTATGTCAAATTTACTATCCCAAAAATTTGATGTCCCCATGCAAAACAACAAGCATTTGGTGATTGATCTCCTAAAGTTATATTTTTGGAATTGTATGGTTTCTCATTGAATTTTTATATTAAAGGGCGATGAGCATCATTATAATAAAATTCAAAAAATGGTGTAGATCTCACATTTCTTGTGAGAGATAAGCTACCACCATCTTAGGTAGTTTGTTTTAATTCTCCATGTAAATAGTTTAAACGTCTTCCATTTATTAATAGAAATTAAGTTTCAATGTATCTCTAAGTTTTGGTTATAAATCTACATATAATTTCATTCCCTTCACAAACTCATATCACATTGGCTTGGTATGAGCAGGGAATTGAGATGGGGATGAGATCATTATGCAACCATGGAATAGTTTCCTTCCTAATAGAATCAAAATTGTCTCATCTCACTACTAGGTTTGGGTGGCATATTTAGTTGATATTCTGAGCATAAAAGTAAATGACCCCATACTTTTGTAGAAGTAGGTTATGTTCTGCTCAAAGATATAATAATTAATTTCCTAAATTAAACAAGGTTTAGGTAATGAAACTCAATAGTTGTACCCATTATTGAGGTAACAGAGAAGTTCAAAGAATAAGTTACAAGATATAAATATAAAGTGTTCAAAGCCTCTAAAAGAGGGGATTTCATGGATTGTATAATGTAGGAACTTATTTTCAAGATAATGCTAAGAAGCTCTAAGGACCATCCCAAAGGAAGAAATCATTCTATGTACACTATGATTTTTTGAGGTCTATTTTTTTTATAATATCTTTCTTTTTACACTTGCTTGTGAGATTTGTTACTTGTTTATAAGTATACTTTTTTTTATTATTAATTAGTACAATTTCACACGCTTTGCCAATGAGAGGAAATTTGATTTTAAAATGTTAACATTAATTTTCCATGTTATAATGTGTAAGCCAATGAAAATGTGTTATAATTTTGATTTTAAATTTAAATTTTATGGTGTAAATATATTAATTTAAATATAAAATACATGTGGATGGATATTTTGATAAAAGTGTATTTATTTGGGTAATTTAATTTATTTTCTAATTTAAATTTTATTAAATCATGTTTTACTGAAATAATTGAAATATGAAATATGTATACGGTTATTTTGATAAATGTGACATTTAATTGGGTATTTTTGATAAAAGTAAAATAATAAAAATATTATATTAACAAATTGTCTACTTAACATTATTTTATTAATTTCTTATTTTTTTAGGTAACTATTTCTTAATTTCTTGTAACTTGAAGCTTGCCCTTTTAGGTGCTTGTAGCTTGGAGATTTCCCTTTAATAAATTTGTATAAATGAACTTCAATTTAATAATTCCTAACTGATTTATGATTATTTATTTAAATATTTATGTCCTTTGACTTTTTTAATGTATATAATAAAATTTTGTAGAAAATAGACGGACTTTTCGGCATGATATAAGGTTTCCACTCTCAAAATGTGGTAAGTTCACATTCTGTTTTGCCATCCAACTGTTTTCTAGTGAACAAGTGTCGATGGATCCACTCTTATGATTAATGGTGATACCCTGGGGATAATTATTGTTACCCAAAAAAAAATAATAATAATATTAAATGCCAAATAAGTGCGGATGGATCTAATCTTATGATTAATGGGATTATGAAAAAATAAAAAAAATTAATAATACTAAATGTCAAATAATTTGTTAAAAAAATAATAATATTAAATGCCAAATAATTTTTTAAAGACCTTATATAGAGAGTAGGGCTCAACTAGGCTTAAACTATAAAAAGCCCCACTCTTCCACCTAATGTTTGTCTTGATCTCCTTATTGTTTATGAGTAGTAGGATGAGTGGATCTTGATCTTCTCATAATGGACTTAAGCAAGGGAATGGGTGGGTTTCAGAAGCAAGGTATGGGAATGGGTGAGTTTCAGAGAGGGAAAGTTGTGGGTCATGAGAGTGATAGCATCACTATTACTATTTTCCATGATAATGCATATTGTCATGCTTCCTCCTTTCAGAAGCAAGTGAAGGGAATGGGAGGGTGTCAGAACCAGATCCAAGAGATGGGAATGACCGTGGGTCAAAGTCAGGGGCAATATCATGAGAGGGTTGAGGATAATGCATATTGTCATTCTTCCTTGCTTCAGAATGAAGTGACGGGAATGGGCGAGTTTCCAAAGCAAGTGGTTGTCGCTGTGGCTGTGGATCATGAAAGGGTGGATGATAATGTATATTGTCATGCTTCCTCTCACATATCATCCTTTGACAATTTTAGTTGTTTGTCTCGGGACGATGCTCTAGATTTTTATGACATGCAGCTGGACAAATTTAGTTTGTCTGGGGACGAGCCTCTAGATTTATATCATGAAATTACCCTCAACGAATTTAATTTGCTTGGGGATGGAGGTACTGTGGAAAAGAATAATGAATATGATAATGCAATGGGGGTTTCTTCCATGCCTGAGTCAGGCCAGAAGTGCGAAGTGCCACTAATATTGACTCTGTTAAGTCCCTCAGGTTCACATTCTGACAGTAATAACGAACCAATAGCTAAGCAATCAAGAACCGTATGTGGCTATACTATTGAAGATGTAATCAAGAAACTCCCGAGAAGTTCCAGTGTTGGAAATGGTGTGATCTTGCAAAACACTAATTTTCCTGTGGTTAACCGATTTCATTCTCCCATGTTTTTCGTCTCTTCCCTATCCTCTAATTCACTGATCGGAAGCAAGGAGAACGTGGCACAGGACAATATTTCTCCTGTGGCTCATGGATATCTACTTGATCTGAACTTGTCATCTCCCAAGTTTTTTGTCTCCTCCCTATCAGCTTCACTGGTGGGAAGAGAGAACTTGGAGAACAATATTTCTCTTGTGATCACTGGATTCCAGTGTGATTTCAACTTATCATCTCCCAAGCTTTCTGTCTCCTCCTTATCATCTTTCCTGATTTCTCCCAGAGCCAATGGATTCCAGTCTGATAAGAAGCAACATCAGTTTCAGTTATATAATAAAAGCACTAATGGCCTTTCAGTGGAACCTCCGAGCATTGCAGCCCGCAACTGTCGAAGGACAGTCCAGCAAAAAATCCGTTCCCTGGAGAAACTTGTTCCCTTCAAATCCAAGTTAGACACGGGTACAATGCTGAAGGAAGTGAGTAGATATGTCAAATTTCTGCAGGAGCAACTGCGCGTTCTACAGCTGATGCCTTCATTTTTATCTCTGATCAATGGTCTCGACAAATCGAGAACGCTAAACTCTTTGTTGAAAATATTACATTCAGCATCAAGTGCAGTTCGCAAAGGCATTGCCCTGAACAGCAACCGGAACGTGGAAGAACAAAATCTGTCAGCTAAGGAAATGCACCATATTCTTGTCACGTCCCGTGCAGTTCAGAGAATACTCTTTAGTGAGGAGAAATGCATCGAAAGACTGCAACAATACCAAATGGAGTCTACTGCAGAAGGTTTTAATAATCTCTTTCCATAATTAGTTCATTTCAGATGTTCATGTTTTAACATAAAATTGCCACAATAGATATATGATGGAGATGATATATTTCTCTCTAGCATTTGGTATATTTCTATGATCTATACGGTATATTTCTCCTGTGATCACTGGATTAGAGTTTGATTTCAACTTCTCCAATTGGAGATCCAATTGCATTTTTATGCGGCTGGCATGATGTGTTTACATTTTGATTTAATATTTTATTTTAATTGGAATGTGTGGGATCGCTGTTGGGAAGTCTTCTTGGAAAGATTTTAACTGATTCTGGTACAATTAAATGTAATTAAAAAAAATATCATTTTTTTAAATATATTTATTGTTAGAAATTAATGGAGAATAGGTTACTTAGTTATGATTTCCTCTTTATTTGACATTCAGTTCCTATTAATTAGGAATCTGTTTTCTGCCTATGTATCTATTTAATTCCTGATGATTAATGAATAAGTGAAGCGAATGCATTTGCTGGAGGGAGCTCCTGGTGATCTGCACCTGTGAGCTCCCGTGTGTTTGGTCCAAACTTCTGTCTTCTGCATTTCTTATCATGGTATCAGAGTTGGCTCTGAACCTTTGTTGTGAGGAAATAAAAGATTAGTTCTTAGTTTTTCCATCGTCAAGATCTGGATTGGGGCGGATCTCTGGTTTCTATCCAGTCTGATCAAGTTCACGGGTTTTGCAGTTGTTTGTGCATTCTAAAAGATCCAGCTTGGTTGTGCATACTCCCTTTGTTTCATATCTTCTTGGTCATGGCCAGATCTACTATTCTCGGCATCCACAAGCTCAAAACCGGGAGCCTGTTGGATCTGGTGCAGAGATTCAAGGTTACGGTGGCGCTTGTCATGCCTACCATTGTTCCTGCCTTTTGCCAAGAACACATTGGAAGGAGGCTACGGTCTGTTGCCCATTCCAATTGTGATGGCCAGCACTGCGCCTCTCTGAAAGGAGCTGGAGGACGCATTGTAGATCAGTTGATGTGAATCTGAGAGCAGAGGAACTCTCGTTGTTGGTAGAAGAAGCCATGGTATGGGTAATCACAGTGCTGTACACCATTATGATCTGCCTTGCTGGAATGTGCGATGGGTTGTTAGACGACTCTAATTGCTAGAATAAAAAGGAGAAAGCATTTGCCTCATCATACGAGGACAACATCCACAGGGTGATTGCAGTGGGTGACCAGAACCCTTGGACAACCCTTGGACAGATCAAAAGGGTAAAATATCATTTGGGCTCTCGACCAAATCCTTTACAAGGGGAGTGTTGAGGCCTGAGCTTTTCTGGAGTGGCTGCCTGCATCTACGAGAGGGTCAGCGGGTTTGTGAATGACAATCCAGTTACATGGATAGATAAATTGGATTATGAGCTGTTGGATATTTAGATCCAGTGCAGTTTGAGAGCGTTTTTCGCATCTTTGTTTGTGGAAGGTGAGAGGACTCTATTAGATCTGTCAATGTCACATGGTTTTTTCATCATCTGGAGTTGTTGCTATTTTGATGTGGGAATTAGTAGACATAGCTATTAGTTTTTACATGGTGTTATAAGCACTTGCGAGGAATCTGTCTGTGGTTTTGGCAAGATATGAACAGATCTATGAGGAAGTTTTGAGTATTGGAGCGAGTTGATGCTCGAATTGATATACTCAGTGTATATCTATCAAAGCAGCACTACTATAAGAAGTTGAGAGGGATCAGCCTGATTTTGGGTATTACAAAGAAGCATTGATATAAGGGATCTGCCTTTCTCCTGTGGTGGCAGCATGGAGCGATCTTCTGTATAGATCGTGAATCGTGGTGGGAGGAACCAGTAAGAGCCGAAAACCCAAAGAGCAGAGGTGGACTATGGTAGCGAAGGAGCTCGAAGGTTGAGCGTGGAGGCTGTTGGGAGGTCGAGCGGAGAAGCTCGTGTGTTGTAGTAGTGGATTGTTGTGATAATCGAGAGTTGTTCGTTTTAAGTTGCCGGGGTAACGTGTTTTTTTTTCAAGATGAATTCTGAGATGGAAGATTATTGAAATGAAAGAAGCAAATTGGATGGTTCCAATTACATAAATTGGAAATTTAAGCTTCAGACTTTGCTTGAAGGTTAGAATACCTACAGCATTGTCATCGGTGATGAAGGTAAGCCAACTGTTGCAAATGGTGTAACGAATGCAACAGCTCAAGAATGGGAGAAAAGGGAGCTGAAGGCAAAGGTCCTACTAAAATTGTCAGTTAAATATTGCACCATTCCTCATATTTGGGATTGCAAGACAGTGAATGAGATTTGGACAACTCTCAAAGACATGTATGAAATCAAGAACACCAGCCGAACCTTGTTCCTCAGGAAGAAGATCCTCTCAATCAAGATGGAGGAGAATGAGTCTGTTTCTTCATTCTTATCTCGGATAAAGGAAGTTAAAGATAAACTATCTGATATCGGTCAAACTGTGGCAAATGATGATCTGGTGACAATCACCATGAATGGTATGACATATGACTATCAGATGTTTATAACTGGATTGAATGCAAGGGAAAAGCCTCCAAGTTTTGAAGAGCTTACTGGAATTCTGCTACATGAAGAGGAAAGGAGGTCATCTCTCAAGCCTCAAGATCCAGATCTTGCATTGATAACAAAGTTCAAGCCAAAAGGGAGAGCGATGGCTGATCAGAGGAGGGGCAACACATCAGAAATAACACCACAAGGTATGACCTCGTATAGAAATGACTCTGCTCCTGAATGTTTTTATTGTGGTAAGATAGGCCATATTGCTAAATTTTGTCGCAAGAAGAAGGCAAATTAAGAGAGGTACAATCAGAAAAGGCATGCAGGTCATTTGGCAGATGCAGATGTAGATACAGACCCAGATTAGAATTCAGATGTTAGACTATTTATGGCCGAGGGTGACACTGCTATTGAGGAGGATGAATTAGATATTTGGATCGTGGATTTTGGATCCTCCTCACATATGTCAAGTAAAAAGCATTGGTTCAGAAATTTTAAAGAATCCAACACTGGAGAAAAAGTCTATCTTGGAGATAATAGTGGGTATGAGATCAAGGGACATGGAGATGTCCTTGTTACTCTGCCTGATGGTAAGATCAGGAATATATCTGATGTGTGGTATGTTCCTGGCATTAAGAAGAACCTGATTTCTGTGTCCAAGATTACAGATCAGGACCTCAAGATAGAATTTTTTAAATCTTATTGCATTATTAAAGATTTGTTGGATGAGATGAAGGCCATTGCTACAGGTATTCACATAGGAGGACTCTACAAGTTGGATGTGAAAAGTATGCCTCAACAAGCCTTGATGACGTCAAATAAGTCTGCAAATGAAGATGGACTCCACAAGTTGACTCAAGAAATAAATACCCCAGAAGTTTCTTCTATATGTGAAGACGGAAATGAGTCTGCCTTTTTGGACATTAAGCCGGTCGATGATGTTGTTAAGGCCAAACCTATGGACACCCCTATTGAGGTCGATGGTGGGACAGACGATTGTTACAAAACAGAGGATGGTGCCGTCTGTGGGTTTCTGCTGCAATTTGGAGCAGAAAACATGCCGTCTGCACATGGAGATAAAATGACAACCTTCGAGGACTCCGAGAAGGAGAGCGAGTATGGATACGCTCGAAAGGTGTCACGACCTGTTGTTGTGGCAGATGGCATGGGAGGGGCAGCTATGTATGAGCTTGTTCGAGTTGGTCATGACAATCTTATCGGTGAAATCATTCGTCTAGAGGGTGATTCTGCCACCATTCAAGTTTACGAAAAAACTACAGGATTAATGGTGAATGATCCTGTCTTACAGACACATAAGCCTTTGTCAGTAGAGCTGGGACCTGGAATACTTGGTAATATTTTTATGGGATTCATAGTCCTTTAAAGATTGCCATAAAGTATGGTGATGTCTATATTCCTCGAGGAGTAGCTGTGCATGCTTTGGACAAGGACACAAACTCAGATTTTCAGCCTAAGAAGCTATCTATTGGAGATGTCTTAACTGGTGGTGATTTATATGCGACGGTCTTTGAGAATAGTCTAATGGAACACCGTATTGATGTTCCTCCTGGAGATATGGGCAAGGTTACATACGTTGCACCACCTGGTCATTACACCATTCAGGATACAGTGCTAGAGTTAGAGTTTCAGGGAGTTAAAAAGCAGCTTAAAATTCTTCAGAGCTGGCCTGTGCATACACCGAGGCCTGTCTCCTCCAAGCTTGCGGCTGACACACCTCTACTGACAGGACATCGTGTTCTTGATGCTCTATTTTCCTCTGTGCTTGGAGAAACATGTGCCATACCTAGTGCATTTGGCTGTGGCAAAACTATCATCAGACAAGCTCTTTCCAAGTATTCAAACTCTGATACTATTGTCTATGTTGGTTGTGGTGAAAGAGGAAATGAGATGGCTGAGTGTTATTATTAGTAAATAGGAACTACAATTCACTAAGCCACTAGGAAGACTAAAGTTTGATTTGTTAGGTGTGTTTAAAAATCCCTTTCTCCATTAAGGGGGGATGTTAGAAATTAATGGAGAATAGGCTACTTAGTTATGGTTTCCTCTTTATTTGACATTCAGTTCCTATTAATTAGGAATCTGTTTTCTACCTATGTATCTATTTAATTCCTGATGATTAATGAATAAGTGAAGCGAATGCATTTGCTGGAGGGAGCTCCTGGTGATCTGCACCTGTGAGCTCCCGTGTGTTTGGTCCAAACTTCTGTCTTCTGCATTTCTTATCATTTATGGAATGTTATTTCATAAAAATATATTTCATATCATGTTATATAGTTGTTGGGAAGTCTTTTGTGAACTATTTCATGTAATTGCATTTTTATGTGACTGGCATGATGCTGAAGTTTGTCTGGATTTTTCTTTAACATTTTATTTTAATTTGAATCTGTGGGGATGGTTGGACTATTTCAGCTGTGATCATGGTATAGTTAAATAGAAGAGGAAAATGTAGTTTTCTCAAAATATATTCATGGAATGCTATTTCATCAAAATGTATTTCATGTAATGCTATATGGTTGTTGCTGAAGTCTTCTGTGAACTATTTCAACTAATTATGGTACAATTAAATGGAAGAAAAAAACATCATTTTCTCAAAAATATATTCATGGAAAGCTATTTCATCAAAATGTGTTTCATGTAATGCTATATGGTTGTTGGGGAAGTCTTATGTGAACTATTTCAATTGATCATGGTACAGTTAAATGGAAGAAAAAAATATCATTTTCTCAAAATATATTCATGGAATGCTATTTCATCAAAATGTGTTTCATGTAATGCTATATGTTTGTTGGGGAAGTCTTCTCTGAACCATTTCAACTTATCATGGTACAGCTAAATGAAAGAAAAGAAATATCATTTTCTTAAAATATATTCATGGAATGCTATTTCATCAAAATATATTTCATGTAATGCTATATGGTTCTTGGGGAAGTCTTCTGTGAAAGATTTCAACTGATCATGGTATAGTTAAATGGAAGAAAAAATATTATTTGCTCAAAATATATTCATGGAATGCTATTTCATCAAAATGTATTTCATGTAATGCTATTTCATTAAATTTAATTTAATTTTAAAACATAAATTGCAAAATATATTTTAAATAAATTTATTTTGTTCAGTTCATCTAGATTCATTTTTCTTTTTTTTTCTTCATAGTTTAATTAGTTGTATTAACTTGACTAAAATACAATAGTTTTTGAAAACTTAAACGGATATTAATTTTAATATTTCTTAGCCATAATATGTTTTAAGCTTGAAGTAATTATATGATCATTTATTCATTTTTAATGTTCCCTATCACACAGAAAGAAAAAAAAGGCATATTCTCAAACTAAAATATGGATTTTCTTAAAAGTAATGGTAAACTCATTTGATAAAGAATTATGAGTACATAAACAAACTAAACGTGTAGATTTTTTTTTTAAATAAGGTTAAATTCATTTAATAAAAAATTATAAATACTTGATTATAAATATTGTCATTAAAAGAAATAAATTATTATAAAAAAATTATCTAATTTATAATTAAATTTATACTAAAATTTGTAAATTTATTATTATAACAGTTTTTAAATAATTAATAATTATTTATTGTTTCAGATTTAACTATTTTTTAAATTTAAAATACAATGTTTTGAACTTTAAATTTTACACTTCACATATTTCTTCACAACAAAATTATACCCCGTTCTAGATTTCACTGATATCTTTAAACTTTAAACCTAATCTACAGTTAACCTAAACTTACTATGAAAATAGTGTGCAGATCACATAATCAAATCTGTAAAATATGTTCTGGAACTCAAACTTTTGCATTTGATACTTTCTTATATAATAATGAATTCAAAAAATCAGTTCTTATATAATAATGAATTCAGAAAATCATGCAAAAGGTTCCTAATTAAAAATAGTGTAAGTGGCCCTTATCCTATTCACTTTTTCTAGACTAAGGCTCTTCAGATTTCACAAGACCAGCTTGTGTAACTGCACTCTAATTGTCTGTTAATTTTTTTGACTTTCTTTTTTGTTGTTTAATCAACTAAAATTGTAATAAAATGCCAATGACTTAAGATTATTAAAATAAATTACTATTATTTTTATTTATATGATAAAAATGGCATGAATATATATGTGCTTTTTTCATGTTTATATATAGAATAGTTTTATTTATAATTATATGTTTACTAATTAAATTTAAAACTTATGTTTAATAATTAAATTCCAAATATATCTATTTTTTAAATGTGGTAAATATTCTATTTTTCTATAAAGGTGTGTAAATGTATATATTAAATATTTTAGGTAAATCTTTCGTTATGAATATTCACCATAGCCTAAATTCCACTCCTTATATAGGCATACTATAGCATAATGTCAAAAAAATCAAGCGGAGTGTACATATAGTGAAAAACAAGTTAAATTAGACATGAGGATAGGGTATGCTACTAGAAAATAAAATAAGCATGAGCATAGCACAATGTTCAAAAAAATCAAAAGGTACATATAGTGGAAAACTAGTTAAATTAGTCATGAGGATACAGTATGCCACTTGAAAATAAAAAAAGCATTAGCATAGCATAAGGAGCATGCATACAATGCTAGGACATGTCACAAATATAGGAAAAAAAGGAGGTGGAGGGAAGAAAGGAATGAACTCCGGCCCTAACAAGGGGTTGGGAAACCCAAAAAAGTGATTAATGAATATAATATCTTGGAATTGTAAAAGACTCTTTTTGGTAAAGAGAATCACATAAGTAAAATCCATCATGAGCAAAGAAAGACCCAAAATTATGGTGCTACCCTAGACCAACTTTGATGAAGAGTCCATCAACTCCATTAAACATTAATTTTGGAACACTAGCAAGATTGAAACAATAAGCTCAAGAGGGGCTTCCCAAGGCCTTTGCACATTGTGCAATCCAGCAAAGCTAAATTTGGTAAGTACTCTAAAAACTAGACATTGGATAGCTACTATTTTAAAAAAAATTGATAAACATCAACATTTCTCTATGATAAATGTGTGCATGTCTACCCACTTCTAAGAAGGTCAAG
>APFE030070983.1:40826-82655 GCA_000404065.3 Pinus taeda | reverse complement strand
ATAGATCAATGCCTTAAAATTCAGCCTCTTCGAGGGGGCAACCTCCTTTACATTACATAAATGAACAATTCTTGGATGATTCAAATGACAAAACCTCCTTTCTATATATATAGGAGTATAAGGAGTCAAAATATAACCCAGCTGACCTAACAATAATAATATAAAGCCACAAAAATAACAATAAAGGGATTCTATGGGGCATAGTAATAACAATATGGGGACAATAGGGGCACAACAATATTAATAAGGGACGCAACTACAATAGTAATGGGGTAATAACTAGTATTATAGGCACCCAACATAACATGGTTGAATTAATGGCCTTGGAACAATGCCTGGAACTACTGAATCAAAATCATAGCTCAAATGTCATCATAGAGGCAGGCTCAAAAATCTCTATAAAAGCTATTAGAAGAATCAGTTGTGGAGCAACGCTAAAGAAGGTCTCAAACATTGGAGACTAATACAAGTGTATCAAAGAATACAAAAACATCTCTTGAGTCTAAGAACTGTTAGTTTCAGACATGTTACACGAGAAACCAACAAACTAGTGGATACACTTGCCAATCAAGGAGTGTATAATACAGAAAACAGATTTGAGATGAAATGGAAGGAAATGTCTCTGGGAAGAGTAAAAGCTCTTTGTGGGGAACAAGTGGCTAAAGTTAGAGAACTTTTCAAACATTGGGCCCGAAGGAAAGAAACTGTATGATGATATCTAATCAAGTTCAATCACAGTTCTTGGGGAGGCTAGGGGAAGATAGACAAGTTCAAAGTTGTCTTGTTGCTCCTTGGTGGAAAGTGACCAGCTCCTTTCGATTCAGATTGCTCAACAGGTTCTTTCCACAGTCAACGGAGGTCTCTGTTGCTTGTTCTATGGTTGGAGTGTCCAGACTAAGGAGGTTCTTGTTTCTCGGCGAGGATGAGTCCCCGACATTCCTCTTCCAGATCGAAATACCAGGATAAAGCGGTGTACGGGAGATCGTAAAAATTTGGGACTGTAAGTGGTTTAATTTTTTTGGATGCAATACCATTAGACGATCGCCACGTGTCCAAAGCCAGGTGATCAAACCACCCTCCATCACGAGTTAAGTTACGCACATTTTAGGTGGTGCAATACTTCGAGGTACCATCCGATTTCTTGGGATTGTGTTAACTGTCAGATCTATTGGGGTTTTTTGGTGGGGTCTTGAGTATTGACGGGCTTTTAGCATGAGGGTTGTGGGTGTTTGTAAGCCTTATATTAGGCTCTTGTTTTGTATGTTTCATCCTAGAGTATGTTGTGAAAGATATTGCTGTCTGTTGTAGCGGGGTGAAGCTTTTCTTTAGCATCATGCCCTTGGTTTCCCTATCTCCTCTTGGAGTTCAGGGTGTTTGTATATTCTGTAAATTTTTTCTCGATATAATGAAATAGAAGGAAATACTCTTGCTTTAGCAAAAAAAAGAAGAAGGAATGAGTCTCCAATAATCCCCATCCTCCCTGTTTGACCAAACAGTTGATGATGTCCAAGCTGACCAGGTGGAATTTGTGAGTTTGTTGAATTCTAACCCATATGAAACTTGTGATTATGGAATTAAGATTACACATAACTCCTTGAGGTAGCTTGAATATGTGCATCTAGTATATAGGGATGTTATGTAGAAACAATTGACTAGAATAAGTCGCCCGCTAGGGAGATCCACCAATGTGACCACTTATAGAGTCACTTTCTAATTTTTTCCAGAACCCAGTCTGAGTCTTTGTTTTCATATCCATTAGGATTTAGAAAGAAGCCCAAGTAAGTGAAGACATCATCCAATTGTGAGGATTTTACCCCAAATATATTTGCAATCTTCATTATCCTTGCGGCTTTTGGATCACTTGAAATCAAAATAGACTTTGACTGGTTCACAAGAAGGCCTGATCCATTCCCAAAATTTGATATTATATTGTAGATCACTCGCCATTCAGAAGGGTCATATTTTCCTATTGTGAGAAGGTCGTCCACAAACATAAAATGTGAAAGGGATACCCTATTTCCAATTTTGCAACTAGTAATATGACCTCATTCATGATCATTTGATAGTCTTCTAGACAGTCCATTGATGATGTTGAGAAATAGAAGACGAGACAAAGCACAACCTTGTTTAAGTCCTCTAGAGATTTGGAAGAATTCAATTGGAGAGTCATTAATCGGGATAGATAGGGAGGCAATCTTAATGCAAGCTTTAATCCAATTTATCATTAAGGACCCCAGTCCAATTTTATGCAGAATCATCCACATTAGTTCCCAATCGACGCAATCAAAAGCCTTAGTGAGATCAATTTTCATGAGGCAGGCATATAGTTTGCAGGTCTTGATTGAATGTATGCATTCCTATGCATATGAAACAATGTCATGGATCTATCGATTCTCTAGGAAGACAAACTATTTAGCTGAAATATGTTTGGAAAAAAAGGTTTTAGCATGTTTGCAATTGTTTTAGAGATCAGTTTGTATATGGTGTTGCATAGAGAACTAGGGTGATAATCGAAGAAGGAGGCTAGTTTGGGGACCTTAGGAATAAGGGTTATGAAAGTGGCATTTGTGGTGGCTGAGACCCAACCAAGAATGCGGGATTCCTCCACCATCTTAGTAAGCTTAACAATTATAATCTCTTGGAAATGGATGAAAAGTTCCATTGTCTAGTCGTCTAGTCTAGGGATTTTTCCATGTGCCATTTCCTTTAAGACCGAGAGGACTTCTTCTTGTGTTATTAGGCATTCCATATACCTGGAGTCTTCCATGTTGGGTGAGAAAGTGGAAAGGTCACATATTTCCATAGGTTTATTGAAAGAGGCATTTTCCTAGGAGAAAAAGTTGTTGTAGAAATGTCTCTTTTCCTCCCTTTCAATTTCCTATTGTGTGGTGGGATTTTCCCCTGATTCCGAAATGATGTTCCATATGCAGTTTTTTTTTTTTTTTTATCTCATCTTGACGTATTGGTGAAAAAATCCGTTGTTCTTATCACCCTCCTTGACCAACATAAGACGACTTTTTTGTTGCACTTCTTCTGATTGTCTTTTCAAGACCTATGATCTTTAGATTTCCAATTGAAGGATCTCTTGTTTTCTGTGTTCAGAGAAAAATAAAGGGTCAGTTGGGTCTTCTAGTTTCTTGTTCTATTTCTCAATCTAGTGTATATCCCTTATCAAGTCCATTTTTTTCTTTCTGGCCCATCCTTGGACCCTTTCTTTGAGGGACCTCATCATGTACATTTTCTGAGAGCCCAGGACTCCAAATGGCATCTTCCAGAAGGTTTGTACAAGGTATATGAAATTTGGCTCCTTTAACTAGAAATGGTTGAATTTGAAGGGTTGGGATTTTCAACACATTTCACCATTCCATTCCAACAAAATAGAAAAATGATGAGATATTTTAATTGGAAGAAGCTTAGAGTTGAGTCCCTTTATTCTGTTGGCAGTTGATTTGTTTACATAGAATTTGTCTAATTATTTTTCTATACCATGTGAGCCCCATTACTCAATTTTCCATGTGGGTCCAATTGGAGTTTGTTTGATTACTCGAAGATTTTTATAACTGAATAGATCCTTGAAATAAGACCCCATCTTGTCAAGCCTGCAGTGGAAGCCCCAAATATCAAAGGGTCTATAGAGAAAAGAAAATCCCTTGCCATGATCAATGATTCGAGCTCCAGGAAACCAAGTTGTGCTACATTTGACCAATACTCATTTCTGTTTGTATATGGAGCATATACATTAATTATTTAGAGTAACATTTTGGATCCCCTGCATCCTCCTATTATTATTAAACCCATTGATGTGTTGAAGGATTTGAAATTATAATTTTATAGATTCCACATTGTCACTAGACCCCCGGATAGACCAGAGGCACAAATAACGCATACATTCCAGTTTGACCAAATCTGCAGAAGATAGCCCCACATATTGTCTCTAGTGATCCTATTTTCTTGAATAAGCACAATTTCGGGATTATGAAAGCCAATTAGACTTTTCAGGGATCGTCTTTTTTAGGCCAATCCAAAACCCCTTACATTTAGAGACATTATGGACATTATGGAAGGCCTAGATTAGGAGGCTTTGTTCTAAGGACCCAAATTTTTGGAAGAATTTCTTCATTGAGTCTATTCTGGGAGGATATGGGGGAAATTGGAAGTGGAGGTATGACTAGTATATTTTGGAATTGATCCAATAGATTGGATGGTGTGATGGTGCAGTTTGCTATTTTTTTAAGTTTTGGTCCGCTCCTCCAGAGAGTAGTCACTTTTTGAAGTTAGCAGGGCGAGGAGGGAGGTCTTCTAGATCGAAAAAATATTTTTTAATGGTCAGGGGTTCCCAAGTAAATTGAAACTGCTTAGTAAGCACTTTGAATTCCAAGTCCTCTGAGAATGGAGTGACAGTGCATCTAGATGGAGTCCCAAATGGGAGTAGAAAAATTCTTCAACATGAGTTTGTGCCTTTGTTGGAGGGGCATGATAATTTCCGTTCCATGCTTTATGATAGGATTTAGGTTGGTTGGATAGTAGTGAAGACAAGGTCATATGTTTTATGGATGAGGAATATCTAATGGTCTAGTTAAGATGAAAGTTTATGTGTTTTTAAGTCTTCTTTTCAAATTGTGGCTGGGGATAGGAGAGTTTGTACCAAGACTTTTTAGGACAATCTTATTGGTTGCTAGTTGTGTGGGGCATTTTTTTGGGGGATGGGGAGATATAGTAATAGGGATGTTTCTCACAGGAGGGGATTCTGAGTGGGTAGAGGCATTGGAGTTTGTAAAGGGAAGAGTATGCAACCTGTCATGTAGAAAGGTGGAATGAGTCGGAAAAACAACTCGTCTCTCAGTGGCTTTGGAAGAGTCTGCACGAGCATTTCTGTCAGGGAAAGCTTAGATCAGGTGTCTCATGGCATGACATCTAAGACAACATAAAGGAATTGACCAATAGTAAAAAATTTACTTGCACGAACATGGACCCCAATATAGGTCGATTTCTGTAGGAAGTCCCCCTAATAGCGATCATTCAATCAATACCCATGCAATGTTTTTTATTATCCCTCCAAATCTGCTTTCATCAAGGTAATAGAATTTTCCAATTTTGTTTGCAATTTATGTAGTAGCTTTTTGGGTCTAGAGTTCTAATGGAAGCCCCAGAAGTTTGGCCCAAATAATATTCCTTTGAGGAGTGTATATTGTAGGGTCAAAACCAAAATTCCACCTCTGAAGAGATAGGTAGTCACGACCTTGATCCCATGGCCTATTGGCAATAAGGTTCGCATCCTCTATAATGAGAAAATGAAAAGAAAACCAGCCATTTTGGAGAGAATTGATTCTCGACCGGTATTTGAGAAGAGGCGGCCACCATGTTTCAGCCCATTTGTTCATTTGAACACCATTCATGCAGCAAAAAACTCATTAGCTAACCAGGGCTTGATTTTTCAATTTTATTGATTCTTCCTAGTATCCCTCCACTTCGATTACCATTCTGATTCTGTGGGGGTCAACCTTGATTGTTTTCTACTAGTGGGGATGTTGATGTCTTCTTTTAGAATTGAGGTTGTCAGGCTGTGGATTTCCCGCTTGTGCTACATCTTTTGAGCACGTGTATTACTCCTCTGCACGGACTGCAATGTCAATCAACAGTGCCTCATCCAAGGGGAGGGAAATAATAGATTTTCCATTTTTTTGTCAATTCTTCCACCGCTAATCTCGATTGTGCATTCTTCCATGTCGCTATTTATTTTTTTAAGCATTCATCAACAATCCTGTATGCACTTTCCTCCATGTTGAGGAGTAAATGGTCCAAGTTGGCCACGGACCAGGTCAAGGATCAAGTTATGTGGTCCACCAAGACAGTTCATAAATAAGACAGATCATGAGTCAGTATGTCCAGTGTCCTCATTCATGGTCCACAATGTAGTTTGTCAGAGGGTTGATTACGATTGATTGAGGGAACTTTGCAAGGTCCAAAGCCAATATTTAAATACGAGAATGTTTTCCAAACTTAGATTGGCTAATCCCAGCAAAGTGTTCAGGGTACCACCAAAATCTTAGTTGATTGGTTGGAATGATTCTATAGGCAGACTTATAATTAAGATGTCAAGATATTGGAGCTTCCTTTTGATGGTAGGGGAAGATTTGGACCTAGAAATCAAATCCCCAAGTTTATTTTGTAGGTGAATTAGGTACACCAAACACCAACTTAAAACTTTAATGTCTGAAATTCAAATTTTGGGGAAAACCAATGTGGATAAGATGTAGCATCAACCCTTGTTCGAGTCTGCTAGCTGTGAGGAAAGAAAAATTTTAGTGTTCCTCAAATTGACTCGTTTGTTTTATTAATACCCTTCCATTAACAATTTCACACAACATAAGCATATGTGGCACCATTTAAAGCTAATCCAGAGCCAACTGTATCTACGATTCCAACCAAAGATTTCTCTCATGTATTCTTCATGTTTTTTTTTTTAAGTTGAATCTCAGAGTATCCATAGTAATAATTGTATTTGTCAACGTTTCGAATCCCAACAGGGATCCATCATCAGGACAATGATGATAGAAGAAGAGCTTAGTAATAGGATCAATAGTATTAAGATAATATGATTTCAGGAGATGAGGTCGGATTTAAAATTGTATTTATCTTATTATAAATTGTATTTATTATTTATTTTTTTAACCGATAATTTTAATAAATAAATTAATAAATGATTTTCCATTTTTATTAATCCTAATATATTTTCATAAATATTATTATAATGTACCAAGTTTTGGGTAATTATTAGTAGTTTTAATCAGTTACATGGAAAAAAAATTAGTTATTATATAGTCTTTAAAATTTAAATAATAATTAATAATTCTATAATAATAAAATCCCATTATAATCATGCATAATATTTTATTTTATTATTATAGATAATATTAACTAATTTTACAATAATATACTAATTTTTATTAAATTTAATTAATTAATTAGTTACTAGATATTATAATAAGATACTAATGTAAACTCCTCTCCACAAGTGCAGAACATTCTTTTTGAGAAGAGATCCAAATTTTGCGGGGTGAATGTCACGTGCCATTACAACTTTATCTGCAAAAAACTCAACATTTCCATATTTGAAGAAAAAAATGTTCCTTCATGTTCTTTTTTATGTTGTTAAAACAAATCGGTGCTTCCCTGGATTTATTATTTCCTTAATCATGAGATATAAGAAGTGATAAGTAGAAAATATCAATAATACCAGCAAGAAAATTCCAGTAATGCCATTCTTATCCATTTGACTTATTGATGTCATACCTTATGTCCAGTGAGGGGCCATCTTGGATGGTATGTTGTAAACACCCTGATTTTGTTGTCAAATTTGGAGAAAATGTGTTTTGGTGCACCAGTTACATTGTCTCACACGCCCATTTCCCTTAGTCTACTGCATCCTAAATTGACACCATTTTTACCAGCTGCTCCTTCTGGAGTCCCTGTTTCCCCCTCCGTTCTTATTCATCCCTCAACGCCATCTTTACCCTTATTCTTTGTCTATATACCTGCACCAGATTTTGACTGGATTCCAAGTTTAACAAATGTAGACTTGCTTACTTGACTTGATTGTTGATTTGTGCATATTGATATGTTTGTGCTTGCTCCTCACTTTGCGCCTGCCCAAGCATTATTCTCATGGTTCCTTGTTACAATTTTTAGTTTCTGAAATGGCCAATTGAAAAACATAGAAATAAATTTGCAAAACATGGAGTTGAACAAATGAGCCAAGTATCAGAGAAGCTTAGAACCTGATAAATGTTCGCCCAATTTCAGCACCCAAATGTGAAAATCCCATTATCATTCTACGTTCCAGGCTTTTCATTTCAATTTATCCACTAAGTTTTTCTAAAATAAAATTGAGTTTGTCCACCAAGTGCCAAGTTTTTCTATAAAAAAATTGGAGTTTGTCCACCAAGTTTTTCTAAAAAAAATTCATGTTTGTCCGGCAAATTTTTCTAAAAAAAATTGAGTTTGTCGGCCAGGTTTTTATAAAAAAAAAATTCAATTTTGTGCACCAAGATTTTGTAATTGGTTGTTTTGTGTATATATTACTTTTTATTTGTTGAAGTGGACAATTAATTTTTATTTTTAATTTTATAGGTGGAATAATATTATTAAGTTGTATTTTTAGGTGGCATAAAATTATTAAGGTGTAATATGTAGAGATATCTAATTAGAACATAGATATGGATATACAATGAATACGTTTAAAGTAATGGAATTCTAGTTGTTGATATGAAACTAGGAGAGTTCATTGTAAAGGTGTTAGGTGTCAACATAATATTCATAAATTTAAACGAAAAATATGATTAGTATTCTAATTACATCATGAAGAAATATGTTAATATGAAGAGGAATTGATGTTAAATTGTATTTATGCCAGTGGTGAAAAAGATTTTGTTCAAATGAGGTACATTAAACAACACTTCTTCCTGCATGTATTCTTCTTATTGTATTTGACCAAGTTGTAAGTACACTCCCATTTGGAATAATTTGTCACCCTTTGAATTTAATTCTATATGACTTTGATAAAGGATATAACCCTGAAGATTCTAATAGACTCCATAGCTCTAATCATCCATTGCTCCAATAAAGAAGTGTTTAAGGAAGTATAATATTTCAGTTAATTTATAACAAACTTTAAATTCCCTATCACTTGTAATTTTAGATTGTTGAAGTGACAATTAAAATGAATAACATATATGACTGATTTGTATTATTGTAGTACTTGTCAAGTAGTCATATTTTTGTTCATAGACTAAATTAGTCATTCATGTTAATCATTTTTACTTGTATTACTTATTAGCTAGTCGTATATTTTAATCTAGGAATAAATTAGTCATTTATGTCAGTCATTTTTAGTTGAGTCACTTACAATTGCTCATTTTTTGTAGTATTTCACTTGGAAAAGTTGTGGTGACTAATGTTTTTAGTCACCTAGTCACTAATTTCTCATTTTCTACTAATGGAGCATTGCACCCCACCTGAGCCCTCTTTGTGCCTATGTTTCAAAGCACTGGTGCCTCTTCTGCACTTGTATTGATCCTTATTTTTGCCCAAAATTTGCCTTGTTTTCTAAGTGTTGCTTTGATCAACCTACTTCCAGCTGACCTTCCCTGAGTCTTAAGTCTTGTGGTTTCTCTGAAGCCTCCATTTAGTTTGCATTTGTGTGTCATTTCCTTTGGTAAGAATTCGTTTTGATTTTTCTTTATTCGTATCATTAGCTTGTTTCTTTTGATCATTGATCACTTGAATGAATTGTTGTTCTAGTCCTCATTCTAAAAAGTGCATTTGAATCAATGATTAGACTTGACATCTTAGTTTTCCTCATTTTCGAAAATCAAGTATGGTGAAAAGAATTTTTTTTGCATTTGCATCTAGGTTTTTGTGTGAGAAATTGGAAATCCCTAGGGAAAAATTCTGTCTTTTTGCTTTCATTTTTTCAAAAATAAATCCCCCATCAATCGAGGGGGATTGAATTGTGTATGAGTCTTAATTGCCTTTGAGTGCCATCTCTTTTGATTATTGAAAATTTCACCCATTTTTCTTTTGAGTCCTTTGTTCATGAAATCTCATATTACGTTTTATTTCATTGGAATCCAATTTTGTTTGTTTTGAATAATTCTCTTGCATAGATCACATTTTCATAGCTATAATTCTCATTTTCACAGCAGGAAAGGAAATTATGTATATATTACACTTGCATAGTTTTTAGGGATATCATGCATAGATTACACTACCTGATTTGGCATCTTTTAATGCTGTGAATTGAATTGGAATATGGAAATTGAATAATCTTGTTAGAAAGCTCTTGTTTGATGCATATTTGATTATTTCATCATTGTTTATACCTCTTCCTTACACTAGATAGCTTTCATAAAAAATTAAAAGATTTATTTTTCTCATATTAGTTGCATCATAGGTGTGTTCAGGTGACATCGAATTTTGAGCCTTGAAATCGAAATCTAATTCAAGATAAAATCTAAAATTCACCTTAATTAACCTAAGGAGCATTTGTAACATTAACACAAACATTTAGTGGTTTAGGCTAGAGACGTGTTATGGTGTTGTTAAATGTAGGAGTTATCGTTGTTTGTTCACATTACATTCTGGGGGTGATATCTTGTTCCATGTACGTAAGTGTATAGGATCATTCTCCTCATACCTTTTGGGTATATCGAATGACACTCCACACATGAAAAGTATGTGGAACACTCTCATTGCATGGTTATGCATTAGACAACACTACGATGGAGTACACTCCCACGTACCATTGAGTATATTTTTGGATTCCCCTATCGGTTGATATCCATCCATACGTAACTATGTCAGCTGCCTTATACACTGTGATACACCGAACACAAAATTTAGGGAGATTGCTTGCATGCATGTTAAGTCCTTGGTTCGCCAAGGTGTATATTGTAGTTCATGGTTGCTTGGTAAACTTTTATTCCTAGTTACCCCATTATTTTTCTTGTGTCTTTAATTTCTAAAATCAATTAATTAACTGCAAAACAACATCCTCCCTGTGGAACAACTCCTTAGTGGATCTTAGGTTGAGACAAAAGGAAATAGTTTCAGAGTCTACTAATCAAGGGAACCCCTTTGACAGGAATGGTGGTCCTTTTTCTTCTTTTGGAAATATTGGTGCTCCTTATATGGAAAAATTTTCCCTTCCTATATTTACCATTGGTTTTCCAGTTTGGTTATTTTCAACCCATATGGTTTTGAATGTCTAAACTACTTCTCAACTGAGTTCTCCTCCACCTAGACAACATCAACCTCATGTTGATCCTAAAGTTGACCCTTTGTATTCTTCACCTATTTTTTCTTCATCCCTTTCTTCCTCTTTTCCTAGTGAAATTCTTGATCCTAGTAATGAGGAAGCTAAGAAGAAGAAGCAAAATAAGCAAGGGGGAAGCCAAGAAACCATTGCTACATACGTAACTAGTGTGGAAAATCCTTCCAATTAGCCCCCTAAAGTTAAATTCCCTTGCATGCTATGTAAGGGTCACCACCTTCTTAGAGATTGCCATGGTATTCCCAAGGTCTTAGAAGCATGTTCCATAGGCTCACATCAGCCTTTGTCATTAGGTTCTAGAAATCATGACGGTGACAAACCCTCAACTAGTGATAGTAAGGTCGATAGGAAAAAGGGTAAAGTCAAATTTCCTTGTAATCTATGCGAAGGGAAGAATCCTATTCATCTTTGTTGTCATATGGATGAAGCCTCAAAAGTATTCGAAAACCTTACAACTTCTTAGACTCATATTCCAGCTGGTTACCAGAAGCTTTCTCCCAATCCTCTGCTAGTTGATGAAGATATTGATTAGAATTTGAATCCAATAAATCCATCTCTCTGTGAAAATGAATCCCATGAGTCTATTCCCGACCAAACATTGGTTTAGAAAATGGTTGACTCGATTCCACCTTCATTTGATTGTACCTTTTCTGTAGAGAGTGAACTTCGTACCACTCAGGTTCTTCTTGTTTATTCATATTCCAATGAATTGGGTGGAAATCCTCCCATTCCAATGAAAAAGGGGGTAAATCCTCCTGTTCCCAAAACACTGAAGATCACTTCTTCCATTCCCATAGCACAAGGAGGAAATTCTCCCATTCCTATGGAAACCCCTCTAAGTATTATGGTCACTTCCTTTGATTGGATTCGACTGACAGGATATTGTCTTCCTTCTTACGTGCCCTTCCAGATCATGGTACAGGCTTAATGTGTCTCGTACCTAACACAATTATAGATGAAGGCACATATGTTAGTATTTTGTCCTCAACTTCTTGGCAAGATTTAGGTTCTCCACATCTTGTGCCTATTACCCAAAATCTATTGGCTTTTAACAGAGGAACCAGTCAACTGTTAGGGATCCTTCCTAAGTTTCCTATTACTTTAGGAGGAAAATTTGTTATATCGATGTGATTCTAGTCCAATTCCCTTTGGATTTAAATTTACTCCTTGGGCATGACTATGTGTATGTCATGGGAGTTCTTGTCTCTTCACTCTTCCGTGTGATGTGTTTCTCGCATGAAGCAAGAATCGTGATTATTGACCACCTTTCATTCGTTGGTCCTAACTTGACTCCTAATCAACCATATTTCCTAAATGGTACTTATATGCAAGTGGTATCTCCCTTGCCATAGGTTAATTATGTGGCAACATCTTCCGTTCCCGTGTCTACTAATGATCTAGTAGGTGATGTAGTGCATCATGTATTAGGAACATTAGAGCCTAATATTTCTATTCGATCCCTTGATATGTATCCTTTCTAGATCATTGTTCTTCCATATGATGAGAACCTATTGGAAGCCATGGCCTCTGGCAAGTCATGATCAAGGTCCTCGGAGCATAGTTTCTTTTCTTGTGTCAAGATTCCTTAAAAAATGAAACAAGGTCCTCGAGCAAAGTTCCTTTTATTATGTCAAGCTCCTTTAAAAATTAAACAAGGTGTCAGAGCAAATTTCCTTTTCTTATGACAAGCTCCTTAAGAAATGGAACAAGGTGTCATGAGGATAGTTCTTTTCCTGTGTCAAGCTTGTTAAAAAATGAAACAAAACCCTTTTCAATTAGAGTCTTTGATTAGATCTCGTAAATTCCAAGTTGAGTCTTTCACTTGATACCATAAATGAACCTTCATTCCATCCACTTGTTTGTGCCCAATAGTCTAGTTAGGTACATGAAATGAAGCTTGGAGGGAATTTACCTCATATGGGAGCATGCAAACTTATTTCAAGAATATTTTTTTTTTAATTTTTTTTTTTTTTTTTTTTTTTTTTCACACTTCTGTAAAAATGAAACCAACTTCAAGCATAGTTTCCCAAGTTTTAAGCTTGTGTAAAAAATAAACCCATTATCATTATCATCTGGTCTCTTGTGATTTCATTTTTATCGACCTATTTTTTCTAGATGAAGCTTGATTTTCTCATTGCATCGTCACTATATTCTTCATCAATCATACACTTCCATTTGGTTTTTACCTTTTCTTGAGGAACTAATGCGATGAATGGTCTTATTAGCCAGCCTCTTAACCTTTGTATCCTTTGAGAAGTTCCATCATGACTATAACCATTTTCTACCCTTTATACCACTCGTTCCTCCAAGAGGACTCCTCTTTCATCTCTTTTCAGACTACCAAAATATGAAAATTTTGTCGAGCACTTGTCTTTTCAAAGTCGTAAAAGTAAATGAAAAGATGTCTACTCAGTATAAGTTTAACCCTTTTCCGGATTGAGATAGACTATTTACAAAAAATGAATACCTTAGTCGAACATGGCTAAGAGGTTCTCTTGAGTACTTTTTTCTACCTTTCAGGACTTTAGAGACTATCTATGAAAAGGGATATTTGGAGTTTTCTTTCTCACCTCTTTTTCAAACTCTCTAAACATGAAAAATATGTCAAGTTTTAAATTCATTGAACTCATAAAAATATCAAACAATGATGGACTTGTCAAACATGACAAGACTGAACCACTCCTTGTTAGGGTTTGTTAAATATACTTAGAGGGATTCATTCGAAGGATGGACTTATAGATCAAGCATATGTTATCCTTCTCAATCTTATTAAAAAATAAAGAGGTACTTGCTAGTATGGTTGGGGAAATTGGGAAAACAAGGTACTCTATTTGTTAATGGCAGCGAATCACCCTTGAAGACAACACTCTTCCACTTCATCTTCGTGGTTGTTGGGTTGGATAATATGCTTGTATTTTGGTTGATCATACCTTCACAAACCCTTAATTTTGGTTTTAGGTCAATGCTGCCAACTCCATTCTAGTGTCGCTGGTGTGTTTAAGAGAAGTCATTCAACTTATACTCATTTCAATGCTCTTAAGCCTTCATTCCATGTTTCGATTGCCTGATCCAGTTCCAAATTAGCATCATTCTGATCATTTTGTCTCAATCATCATACTCGTTTAGTGTCGTTGATGTGGAATACATCAAGGCCCTCTTGGAATGGGTCGCTTCCTGTCGACATCATCACATTATCCAGAAAGTTGACTTAGAAACACCCATTGGTACCTTGGTTCTTGCATACATCAATGGCAAGTTTCCTCACTCTTGGTGAGAGTTTGACATAATTTGCCTTTGAACGGAAGATTTTGTGTGGTTTTCGACATTAAATCATTTATTCATACCATATGGATTGTACTTGAGTACCTTGAGAACCATTAACATCATCGGTGGTTTCTCTCGTGCTTGTTAACAACTTACATCATTGGTCAGTATTCATATGGTGTCTACCATGTTTGACTTCATCTCATTGACTTACATGGTTAGAATTGTACATTGGTTGGTTGTGTGAACGAGATAGAAGACCCTAAATCTAGTTTCTATCATCTAGGCTGTGATTTCAAGAATATACATATATCACTATGTATGATGGCTATGATCATACTGACAATCATCCAGTTATGGGTCGACCATTAGTCATCAGTGGACATGTGTTTTCATCATTATACATGTAATGTTAACTTATGTGATGAGTATGGGTATGCCTCCCTTAGTAAAAGGATGTCATGATGTAAATGTATTGTAATAGAAGATGATCTCAACAATTGTTCTTGATCCCGACTTATCACAAGGTAAAGCACTTCAATAATTAGTCATCATCTCTAAATTTTATCTTTAGGGGCACTCTATTATAGGCTATTTTGTCTCATCTAATCAATCAACCTCCTAATGGGATCATTCACATTCTATTTCCCCCCTTTACATCATTATTGCACAAATCCCTATGCATGACTCTCTCATTTTATAGAGTTTCTACCCTAAAATACATCATCTCAACCAGTTTTAGGGCCAACGCACCCTAGCCTCTTGCTATAGTGTGTTCAACTACAAGTTTCTCCAATGTAGCCTGCGTTGATCACCTACAGGTTTCTCCCCTTTGCACCTGCGTTGGTTCTATAAATTTCGGAAAAATAGAGAGAATCCCAAAGCCTCCATTTCCATAAGCTTCTAGGATCTATTGTAACCATTTACTTTAGAATCCTATCCTATCCTACCTTGGAGTTTCCATCCCTTATCCTTAGATCTCATCCTCCCATCAAGAATGGATATCAATCCGAAGATTGGTAAAAGGATAAGAACTCTCAACCTACCTCACACCTCTATATATTTACAACCTTCCATATGCAAGGGGTTAGATTTTGGAGAGTGATTACACCCTTATGTTGCTATTGTGAGAGTTATCCTTTCATGCATTTAGGGTGATTGGAGGTACACTTTGTGACAAGGGAAGGACATGTCAACAACTTGGAGGAGATATTCTACAAGATCGACACCTATTTATGGTTGTAACTCACTCTATTTATATCAATACAAAGGGTTCTTTATTTTCCTATATGGCATGTCGTTATTTCATATATTAAATACCATGTTGATTTGTTGAATGAAGTAGATAGATGATGTTACATTGTTCTCATAGTTTCTTGGCTTTTGTTGTTTAGTTGTGCAAATTCTAATTTTGATAGCTATAGCTAGGATTGGAGCATTCAAGCAAGAAAAGGAGTGAAGCATATGACCAATTCCATGTAGGTTTCATCCCCTCATCTACTTACTTTAAGGAAAAATATTGGGTCATTGGTAATTCTGTTGTTCTAGGTTAGCCAGCAAACCTAGGGGAGATATTCATGCCCATAGTCATAAATCCTATATAACACAAGTGTTGCCTCTGAACATTGCAGAATTGTTATTCCTATTTGGTTGAGAGAGAATGGTTGATATTTAGGGTTTTGGATGGGCCAAACTCTACAATATTGACATGTTCTGGACTTGAGTCAATAGGGCATAAGTGAGTCTAAGGACTACTCCCAAATTCTTTCATCAACTCATCAATTGGTATGGGAGTGGGAGGCTGGTTTTGAAGGATATGGTCAATGAGGTCATCTTCATCAGGTTTTCCCCCTCTTGCAATAGTATCTTGACTGCATATTGGGACGGGGGTGGTGTGATACAATTCATCATCTTCCTCCTCTTATAACCACAAAGGTAATTCATGTTCAATATAAGGTTGAGATGGAGGAAACAATACTAGTTGTTTTGATAAATGTCCATTCTTAATGGTCATGTTTCCAACACTACAGTTAATGTAGGCATCAAAAATGGCCAACCATGGTCTTCCTAAGATGAGAAGATAGCCATTAAACTTGGTTTTTGGTTAGATAACTAGGAAAATGATAGGATACTCCCAAGAGTCCATGGAGACCATAACATCTTCAACAATTCCCTCATGAGCTATTGTCGATCAGTCTTCAAGTTGCAACACTGTGGTGGTCTTCCTCAAAGCCCCTTGGAGATTTAGCTTTTAGCATGGTTTCTTTAGTCATCACATTGATTCTAGCTCCAACATGAATCAAAGTATTAGGGACTATAAGGACATCAATATTCACATCCATTACTCGACTTCTAGGGTCTAGATATTTCTAGAAGGTCACCCTCCCAAGCATCAAATCAAATAGTTTCCCAACCATATTTATGGTGGGGGCATCTCTTTTCCTTCTCCCAGGATTTTTGAAACATTTCTCCTTGATAAGCTTATTATAGATGGGAATGTATTTAATGGACTGGAGAAGGGGTTTATTAACACACAAATTATTCAATTCTCCCATAAGATTTAATGTCTTCTGGGGTGTGCTAGCTAGGGTGGATAAGCCTCTCAGGAAAGGGAGGTGGATTGAATTGAGTAACACTCTCTTCCTTCTTTTCTTCAAGATCGTCAAGTGGATATGGTGGGTAATTATCTGGGAGCACTCTCCCATACCAAAGGTTGATCTCTTGGATTTCCATAGCATAAGAAGGATGGGAAGTCTATCCATTATAGCTTTGTTGTACTTTCTTGTTGTTTGAGTTTAGATTGGGTCAAGCAGGAATTTGAGGTTTCTTAGGTGGAGTAGGATGAGTGAGTTGTGGTTGAGGTTGGGGTGGAGGCAATAAAGCAGGAGGATGGTTGACTTGAGGCCTCCACCCATGTGATGAGTTTCCCCATTGAGAAGATTAGGGTGGATATGGCTGAAAAGGATGGTTGACTTGAGGCCTCCACCCTTGTGATGAGTTGCCCCATTAAGAAGATTAGGGTGGATATGGCTGAAAAGGATGGTTGACAGGTTGAGGAGGATATGGAGGAGCATAATTCCAAGAAGGAGATGTGGACCATGATGGATGAGTGGAAGAGTACCAAGGTTGCAAAGGTGCATTCTGATTTGGATTGTAATAAGAGTAGTGTGCACCTTGTATGCCGTGTTGATATGGTCGGGGTCCTTGAGGTCGTCTTTGATTAATGACGCAAAGTAGCTTTGAACTACCTTCTTCCCCTTGGTATACAACCTTTAGTCTTGGAAAAGAGGGGCATTTTTCTGTTGCATGTTTTCTTCACAGACTAGGAAGACTTCTATGACATTCAATAGGCATTCATTCCTAGGATGTCTTTTGGTGCATCTAGGGTAGAAAATATCTAGTGCCCTTTACGCTTCCTCATGATTTATTTTGATTTTCATGGTATCCATTTGCAATGAAAAGTTATGCAACATTTCACTCTTTAAATCCTCCAACATGTTCCCTATCTCATTCTTGATGGATTTTGTGCAGGGAGAGGAATTGACAAAGCATTGACTAGCCCTTCCCTTCTTCTTTACAGCCCTAGATTGATTCTTGAATACAATTTTGATGTCATCATAGGTTAAATGATAGATATCTCCTTCAGAAAACATGTTTAGGATTTCCAACATATCCTCCCTGATCCCTAATAGAAGAACTAGCTTGACTGACTCAGGATCAAGGGTATAGTTGTCCCTCCTATAACTGAGTTGAAATCTCTCCTCATAGTCCTCCATGGATTCATCATGTCCAAGGGTCATACTAAATATTTCTTCCTTGGTTTCTTTGGAGCTACAGTAGTCCTTGTACTTGTGATTGAATGTTTTTTGCATTTAGGCCCAAGTAGTGATGCTACCCCTAGTCAGACCCATAAACCAAAGCAAGATTACATATTTAGGGGTAGAGGGGATTAAATTTATCTTTTCTCATTAGAGGCATAGTCGTAGGTCCTATAGACAACAACAAATTCAAACATGAACGTGTCAAAATCCTCATAGGTTAATCCATGGAAGTGTGGAAGGGAAGTAGCACTTACATTCTTTATTCTAGCCTCTCGATTGGTCTCTCTGATAGGGAAAACCTCATTTGCCATTTTAAATCCATAGTTTGGGTAGGTGAAGTGGGTTCTTCTTCTTCCCCAATAGGTTCTTTAAAAATTTCAGGTTGCTCACCTAAAGGGTATTCTAACTCCCCTGCAGTCAGAGAGGGAATCTCACAGTCATCAAAGAAGAGTGAGGGTTGACTTCTTGAGGGTGTGGTGGTTTTTGGTAAAAAATTCTTTGATTATCCCTACTCCTATGAGGCATGAAATATTTTTATTTTATTTTATTTTTACTTTTTCAAAAACTTTTTGCAAAACAGAAAAAAAAACACTCAAGAAGAAACAAAATCTACTTAGACGCATCCCCAGTAACAACCCCAAAAAAGTGGTGAGCCCTAGTATTGCACCAAGAATGTTGCAACTCCCAAGGGTTTCTCAACTCAAATTATTAACCTAGGGTTTGTTCAAACTTAGAGGTGATATTGTTATATGCACAACAGATTGGATTCTACTCAAGCACCCTCAATCATGATGTTAGATCAAAGTGCTAAGAGACCATTCGTCCTACTGAACTATGGTGAAATCTTGCTAATGAAAGTACAATTCAAAACTAATTCTAGCTATGAAAGTGGAATGCCATTTGCTCAACTTGTAGATGCTAATTAATCAATTCATGAAAGGACAAGGGATAACATAATTGCATAAACAAAGCTACTTTATCTTGCATAATTCATTAAACTACCAACATAATTGTGTGTATCATCTACCTATTTCACACTTGCATCATATTGTGACTAAAAAACTAATTCTACTATGTTTTACATTGAGGAAAAGGAATGGTTGGAGTGGCCTAGGAGATTTCTGTTGTCATAAAATCACAACTTGGGGTCATTATTCATCTTGAATGAGCTAAAGTTGAAGTGTGGATAAAAATTGATGAAGAAAAGTGGTGTTATAGGCTTGCTACATGTGTTACTATAGCAGGTCTTGTATTGCTTCAGGAGGGCCTAAGAATGAAGGATGGTTGGGTTGAGCCCCCTAGCCAAGCCCATGACTTCTTAGAGGTCTATCTTGCACTAGGATGAATGCTCACGGTGTCCTAAGTTTAATAGGAAAAGTGAATTATGGAAATAGAGTTTTGGGACAAAATTTAAGGGTGGAAAGAGAAGATAGTGGAGTCCAATATGGAGGTGGAAGAGTTTCCCTCCCTTCCAAATAAAAACAGCCCTGCAACTAACCACATACATACATCCATTAATCATTAACAAATTGATATAACCTATGATGGAAAAGATGAGTTGAATTTAAATAACATCTATTTTATGCCATAACACTACTCTAATCACTAAAATGACTTCTAATCTATAGAAAGAAAATGTGAAGTAGAACAACTAACATTCATCTATTTCCAAGAAATCATAAACACAATATTTTTGGACTGAGATTGTGAATCCTTCCACCCATTCTCCCACAAGAGAGGTGATGTAGAAGCTTGCAAAAACATGTTTTTATAACTTAACCTCTACTCAAATCAAAGAAACTATGAAATGATTGGAATCAAGAACAAAACACAAGTGAAAAAGAGGGACCAAAGCCTCCAAGTTAGGCCCAAACCCAAGGGTCTCAGCCATGTGAAACTAACTCAGATGCAGCTTAATAACCAACTTCACATTATCATAAAGTAAAGGTTTCATACATCACATAAAAGTTCAAATGATAATGTTAAGTTCTAAGCTTGATATATAGACCTAGTTGAATCAAAAATTCAAATCCTAATGAGTTTTTCATATTATTTATTTATACAAAAGGTTAGCTAATAGTAGCTCCCTTGAAAATAGGAGTGATTCCCTCCTTGATATCAGAAATGGTGTATCTTGTCCATCTTGAGCTTCTGAATTGTACTAGGAGTTACTTGGTTTCCAATCAATTCAAACTTGTGAGAGAGGATGCTATGATCCCATGCCAAGTTAAGGAGTTAAGGAGGTGGAAAAATCCCCTAGATTCTCTCTTGGGTTTCTCCATCAATCCCTTACATATTAATTGCCTAAAAAATTCTTCTTTTTCCTACACCTAAATCACATTAGGTCACATGCTATGACAAACACCTTTTACTCCTCTTACTAAGCACAATATAACAAAAAATGTGAATTAATGTGAGAAAAGGATAGTTTTAAGGTTGGAGGATGGCATGATGATCTTCAACATATACCTATTGATGGGACTCATTATAGATATGAGGGATCGTTATTATGTTAACTTTTGTTTCAGGGGAAGGAGTCACTAGAGCATATTTTCCTTACATGTCTCCACATAGGATGAATTTGGGAATTTCTTCCTCAGATCTTCACATGTAGTCGACCCTCCTCTCTAGATTTGAAGACTCTCTTAGATAAATGATTTGATCAAAATTTGAAAAACCATATTGTTTCATGAGCCTAATAATTAGTGTTAGGTTTTACCCTTTGGAACTTATGGAAAGAACGAAATACCAGAGTTTTTAATATGAAAAAAAGGTTAGCGTCAACATTACAAGAAGTGATCCTTCTCAACATTCAGGAAACTATTCTTGCATCCTCTTGGAGTATTGATAATTAGAAAGTGGAAGAGTCGAAAGCACATATTTTCAAGGAACTCAATTAAAATTGTTTTATGTCTACTCCCTATCTATATATACTCTCGTGTTTTAGTCATCATACTACTAACTCATAGACTCTTCTCCCAACTTGCTTCTTGAAGTTTATTTTTGATAGTGAATCCAAAGGAAATCTTGGTGCGACTAGATATGAATGGATCTTTCATAATGAAAATTCCCAACCACTACATGTATATGCATGTTCATTTAGTGTGACCAAAAACAAACTTGAAAAATTCCTAGCTATTGAAAAGGGTTTACAAATTGTAGCCATAGAAGGTTATGATTTGATTGAGGTTCATGGAGATTCTCAAGTGGTTATTCAGTGTATACACAAATTTTTAAATGGCCACCCTAGACACAAAAAAATGCATAATTGGCATTTATAGGAGTTGGTTTCTAATATTTAGGACTTATTACTAAGGTTTTATTAAAATATATCTATTGTCTTAGCGGGTCCTAACCTAGGTTTAGAGTTAAGTTTGACAAAAAAAATCCATACACTACTGGCCCTTTCAACATCAAACAATGAAGCACGGACTGAAGCCTCACCCGAAGCAGTATGGGGGGATGCTGGAACAACGTTTCCACACCTAGAGATGATTGTGATGTTGTTTTATGCCCTAAATCTGCCTTCGCGCAGATCGATAAGCCTTTAAGGCTTATCGATATAGCTTCATTTAACCAACCTCTAGAACTTCATGATGTGTACGATTGTCTTTCATGGGCCTAAATAGATGAATCAACCACTTACGCACCTCTATGATTACTCCTAATTCTGTATTTACCTAGATCAGCTTAAGTGTTCGATAACTTTAACATGCAACAAGATATTCTTTGTGTAAGTAAATATTATTACTTGTGTTCATATGACAATATAAATCATTTCAAATCGCGCATCAATATAGTAGTAATTCATAAACCCATCATTCATCATAACATAATAGCGCATTTATTCATAATAGAAGGAAATAGATAAACATAGGAATTTCTGGAATAATCTCTTTATTAATACTTCAATTTTTCTTACAGACTCAAGTCTTCCCTATGCACTTAGCCTCTCTTCTACACTAATACTTCTTCTCTCTTACTTCTACTAACCCATTACATTCGTCTTCCTCCTTTGTTATCTTCTTAGACTCTCTAAGACTCTCCTTTTTATACAATCTCATGGTCCGCGGACCATGGGTAGGTCTATACAAGCCAACACAACTTACATAAAAGAAGCATAAAACCCTTTATGACACTTTAATATCTATACGCTCCATGACCACAACTTGCAGAGACTTTACATTCTTTACAACAAAACTTGGGCTTTTGCCCCAAAATTGAGCCTAGGGGACCCTATCCCAATAGGCCCCCAACAAAAATATCGTGACTCACCCCCGAGTCACTTTGCTAGCACAAAGATCTTACTGTGAAGACCTCCCAATTATACTTGTGCTACGACTACCTCAGTCACACTCTATGTGGCTGCCTGTTTGATTTGCTCCACTGGCTGCTCTGTTGCTAGTCCTGCATTGTCTTCCTTGATATTCTATTGTTTTCTCTGTAAGTTTGCCAATTTATCCTTAATTGTGGCAGAGATAACATAGGCCTCATCTAGCCAAGGCCCCAATCTAGCCTTCAGGATTGCCTCTTTCCTATGCGCTGCCTCCACCTATTCAAATAGTTGTTTTGCCTCATGCAGCTTGGCTAGTCACTATGATATAGCGATGATGTGTGCAGTCTCTCTTGCTTCATCATACAACTACTGCAATTGATAGGCTTCTGTGTTTAACCTCTGAAGGTTAGGATATTCCTACAATGCCATGACTACCTCCATGGATTTATCAAAAAGTGCAGTGCAATCCCCCACCGTGACATTCACTGCTACAACTCCACCCTTAACACCTACTTTGCGCCATTCTATAACCTTTGGTGAAGCTGAAAGCTGTGAATTCAACTCTAAATCTATAATATTTAGGTTCAATTCAAACTGAACCTTGGCCACTTCCATATTCGCGTCATGTACACCTGCATCCAACTTCCTGATCTTTGCATCCACCAGTGCTTCCTTCGAGATATGCAGTTTAGGGACTATTTTGCATGCCTCGGTCACCACGGCTGCAGTTTGTTCGTTTTTTCACCTAAACTTTCTTCCATGCTTCTAGCGCTGTTGTTTTCTCCACAAACATTTGTTCCTTGTTGACCTTGTACTCATTGATCATGCTTAGCGTGCACTGCTCCTAGACCTTAATCTCTGTGATCACACCTGCGTGCAGTGTGTGAAGGAACTCACTGGGGAGAGCAGCCAGGTTGAGGCCCAAATTCTTCAAAGTGTTGACAGTAGCCTTGTTAGTGGCCACCTCCATGCTAAAAGCTTCATCAGGCAGCATGATTTCCTGGAGATCCATTGACCGAACCATCTCTGCTACTTGAGTGGTCCCTGGTGCCAAAATGGTTGATGCGCCGCTGCTCTATCTTATACCTTCCTGGAGTCTAGTTGTTTGGATCTGCTGGTTGCATAGACCCATCTGTATGGCGATCAATGCCTTCTTTTGCTACTGTAATAGTTCTGCTATTTTATCCCACACCTTATCACCAATATCATCCAAGTTTCCCTTTGTTAAGGTAATTAGATCTAGTGATGACTTAGTGGATTCTATCCTTTTGTGTGGTCCTTCCTTTTCTTGCTCCCTATACTGCTTCACCCATAACGGAGTGCTCTCCTGCTGATCTTTGCCACCTTGCTCTGACCACTCTTGCTCCTCAATTTGGGGCAAAGGAGACTTCTGAATCCTTTCAGAGCCATGCTCTTCTTGCTCTGCCTGTTCCTTTGTAGTGCACTTCGCTTCTACGCAGGCCTTCTTGTCGGCCTCTTTCTTCCTCTTTTCAACCAACTGTTGAACCTTCTATCTAGCTATTTCATTTTTCTTCATTCCATGGACTTGCTAGTCCCAGCAGCCACATTGGATGTGGTATTCCATTCTACTAGCCAATGCTTGATGATCTATGCAATATGGCCAGGTAGGTTAAGTAGAACCATTTCTGCTCGGTGTCCTTTCATGCCTAGATGTAGACATGGTGGAAGTTCAATTTGAACTCTGTGTGCCTTGGCAGTTTCTCGAACATGGTTGGTGATAACCACGGATTTTGGTTGATGGCCATGTGAATTCTTGCCTCCATCAGCACCCAAAAGACTTTGCTCTCTATGACCCGCGCAACATCTTTGGTGGCCTAGAGAGATGTAAACTTCACCACTTCTGGTAAATCCTTCTCCACAGGAGGAAACTAGCTATCCTCCGGTAAATCCCACGTGACTAGCACAATTGAGAGAAACAACCACGAATAGTGAAAGGCCTTACTATCTTTCTTTGCCTCTCTACAATTTGTGAGGAACTCGCTACATAGGCAGCATGCCTAGTTGAAATATACGCCCTTCGTGCACTAAGTAATCAATGAAACCACTGGTGCCAACACCTCATCTGCGTGACACTTTCACATAACGTTGCCATCCAGAATCTGTGTGGCAATATTGACCGTGGTGTCAGTAATGCTGGCAATCGAATACCTGCGCAGATTTTTGACAAGCTTAAACTTGTCCTTCATCTTCTGAACAAGGTTGTGCTCACTTGTCTTTCCGCCAAACGCCTTGGCCAGATTTAGTCCAGAGTGCAGTAATAATGTGATATGATGGATTAGCATATCTGTGATAGGGATTGGCTCATTTAAACATAAGCACCCGTCATGCACTAGGCACAATAGATGCTTAATGAAAATCAGGTTGATACTTGATTGATGATAGTGCGACATTCATAATAGGTTCAGCAACCCTGACTTGTTGACTCCACGAATCCATTCCACCGGCTCAAACACAGTGACACCAAACTCCTTGTAGAAAACCCTTTGCATGAAGGTGTCAGTAGCAAGGTGGGGGAACCACTCGTGGTCTCCCAAATCCTAGTCTTCAAGCTTCAAGTGTGGGACTCATGCCAAGCGTGGACCTTCAAAGGTGATATTCTCTGGCAACAGGGGTGTGTTGAGGGAGAATTTCTTGGCATCTGCGTCCTTTAGGACCTTTACCTTTCCCTTTCATGGACGGATATACTCCGGTAGCTTAGAAATAGGGTCTGCACACTCAATGTCAATATCCTTCGTGCCTTCCTCTACCTCCATAACCACCACTTTCCCCTTCTCCTTCACAATCAGATTCTATTTTCCTTGCACCTGTGTAGTTGCATGCTTGCATGATGACTCATGCACCAACATCGACTTCTTTCACTTATCCTTCTTTGGCTTGGGGACTTCTCTTGTTGGCGTAGGCTTCAGTGTAAGTGACCTCGGTGTCGTAGGCACTATTGCTAGAACCTTCATACTCATCACTTCTGGAGCAGCTCCCTTAGAGGCAATAACTCCCCAAGTACTAGTAGTTTCTATGGGACCTGGTCCTAACATGATCTCATGGATAAGATTTCTGTCTGACTCGGGATACTCATAAAAAATGGGGCTTGCGAGAAAATCCTCAAAGAACTCCTGGTTAATGCACAACATATAGCACAACTCAGAAATTCTCATAATGCAAAGTGTTTCTCGCTGGATGACAACACATAATTTATAGGCGAATTCGAATTGAAATTCAACCGTTCCCCCCAAAATCTGTCCATAAATGCAAGATTGGCGACATATTTCCAAATATTTCACTCTTAATTTCAACCTTAAATTCCTTAAATGTCGGCTACCCGCTCCTTCTAACTGTTGTTAGGCGCAAACAAGGTGTCTTTTAGAACTCTTAAATTCCTCACATTAATTATCAACCTGGGTAAGTATTTTTGTTTCAAGAGTGTACACAATATGTGCGAGTGATGTAAATTGTTGAATCTACATAGAGTAATGATTTAAAATAAATTATTGATTTCAATACAAGAGTAAATGGATCAAACCATAAACTACCAACTTGTAACTTCAAGGAAATTAACTTATTCAAACATCAAAACTCAATCTTAATCGAAATCGCAATCCAATCTTAATGGAAAGTTCTAACTGCAATTACATCAATCAAGTGCACTGTAGTGATAACAGAGCTCTTTCAGCTGAATCTAGAAAAAGTAATACATCTAATATAAGCAATGAAACTCTAGCATTCAATTAACAAGAAATTATTCTTAACTATCAATCAAATCAATCCACGATATTAAATAAATGAAACAATCAATAGAAATAAGAACCAATGCAATGAACACACAAGCTCAACACTAGTGAAAGTAAATCAATCATAAAACTATAAAATAGAGTAATTAAACTGTAGAAAGGTAAACTATAAAATAGGGAACAACAGTGAAATCCAGTGGTGACCGGGCCCAAGCTGTTAGTGATTACTACTTGATTACTTCAGAATCTCGTAAATGAACAACAATGCGAATTATATATTATTCATCAAATTCAAATGTCATTATAGCACAATGTACTTGAGAATAATGCTCTGTATATTAAAATTACAACCGAAGTAAACAACGAAAAGTTATGTTCTTTATTCTACGCATCTTTCCCCTCTTAAAGATAAAGAGTAAAAGAGATAAATGTGATTCCTCAGGATCAGGAGATCTTGAGGAATTCACAACTAAATTCTATTATCAGACAGTCTTCTATCGTGTGTTGATCCTCCTGATTTGCTTATCGATTTGACTGCACAAGACGCACGCTGTTTCCTTTGTTTAGCCTTTGTTTTTCAATAGTTTGAACAACAACTGTTACATTCACCAATTTCTGGATAATAAACAACAAAAGTTAGTTTTAGTATTCAAATCGCATTAGAAGTAGTTTCATTCATTTTCTATCAAAACCTTATTATGTCATGGCAAAAATGTATAAAAAGGAGGAAAACGATAGAGTAATCAAGGGTAAATTTATACCTGTTGTACGGCCCAACAACCGTCTTCTGGCAGTCAAATCATGAATAATGATGGTAACAGTCACTTTCTGGCTGCACTACGTGGTCACCACCCCTATAGTATAGCTCCCTTTGTGCTTTTTCTGGTATTGTGACATCCTTCTGTTTTGCGCAGTCCTCTTATCGCACAGCTCTACAACCTGGGCAATGTAGTTTATAGTCTCGCGCCTCCTTGCAGCTGCCCGGAGCTCTAAGAATTTTCTACCATCATGTAGTCATTGGACTAGATCCCTAGTGTATAGCTTCAATCATCTTCCACTTACCTTTTCTGCAAATGGATCTCCATTCAATTTCACAAGTTGAACTGCTCCACCATCTGTAATCTCTTTCATAATGTATGGCCCCAGCGAGTGCATCTGAACTTTTCCTAGAATTTTATCAAACTTATTGTCATATAATAAAAATAAATCATCTATCTTGAAGTTGTGTAGTTTGATCTGTCGATCATGCCATGTCTTTTCTCATTCCTTCTAAAACTATTGATGGAATCCAACCAAAAATCTATCTTCCTCGAGGTCTGAGATTTGCGCAAGCTGCTCTTCTAACACTCCGTGGTCTGCCATTCCTATGAATGTCACTATGCGCAGACTAGGCACAACGTACTCCATAGGCATCACAACCTATACACCATAAACCAACCTAAAAGGTGTCTGATCAATAAGCTTCTTACAAGTAGTTCTGTAAGCCCATAATATTGCTAGTATGAACACGTCCCAATCATTCCTCTATGCATTGCAAACCTTTCTTAGTGCGTTCTCCAATATCTTATTAAATTCCTCAACTGTACCATAGGCTTGAGGATGATATGGTGTACTCTTATGATGATAAACTTAGAATTCTTATGTCAACACGCTGATTTTTTCATGAAGGAAATGCATACCGCAACCACTCATTAAAATTTTCAGGAAACCAAACCTGGTTAACACATACTCAAACAAAAAGTTCGTTGTTGTTGCCCCTGTACAGTCCTTCAAGGGTTGTGCCTCTGCCCATCTAGTCAAATACTCGGTCATGGTGATGATATACCATGCACCCGTCTTCTTCCCTGGAGGATGTATTGGTCCTACAAAATCAACTGCCCATTTCTCAAATGGCTTCAATGATACCTGCAGATTCAAAGGTAGCTCATCCCTCTGTGATGGCTTACTGGTTCTCTGACATGCATCGCATGCCCTACAATATTCTTTGGAATCCTTATGCAATATTGGCCACCACGACCTAGCACATAAAATCTTTTGCGTTGTTGCTTTTCCTGCATAATGTCCTCCTGCAACTCCTCCATGAGCTTTAGAAAGTATGACGTTTCGTTCAAAATCAGACACATAACATCACAGTATTTCATCTAATCCCATCTTATACAAGTGACCTACAATCACAGAAAAATTTGTCGCACGCACCACTAATTCCTTCCTCTGTTGACTAGTGTATCCCTCGAGAGCCATTCTTGTAGTCAAAAAGTGGATAATGTCTGCCAAATGATTGTCTACTACGCGCACCGCAAAGAGCTGCATGTCAGGTAGTCCTTCCTCTAAATTGGTAGGCTCCTCACCTGTTTGAATGCATGACAGATGATTTGGCCTAGTATTCAATCACCCTGGCTTCATAATTACTTCAAAATCATACTCCTAAAACAACAGCAGCCATTTTGCATACCCCCCCCCCCCCCCCAACACAGTCTTGTTGACTAGGTACTTTAACGTTGAATGGTCTGTATACATCTTAAAGTGTCTGCGTAGCAGGTAATGTCTGAATTTCTAGAGCACGCTCACCATAGCCAACCCTTTAAGCTTTGATGTTGAGTAATTTTTTTCAACCTTAGACAACTTCCTGCTTGCAAATTCTATAGGGTGATCCAATTCTCCTTCACCAGCTTGTGTCAGTGTTGCTCCCAGCGTAATGCATGACACATCCACATTCACATGAAACTCCTTCTTCCAATCTAGGAAGACTAATATTGGCATGGTGACCATTTTCTCCTTTAATACATATAGACTTTGCTAACATTCTTCATCCCAATAGAATTTAGCATCCTTCTTCAATAGTTTTTCCATCGGCATGGTAATTTGAGCATAACTCTTAATGAACTTTCAATAGTATCTAGTATGACCCAACATTGCACGTAGCTATTTAACACTCCTTGGCACCTCCAAATTAATTATGACCATGATCTTAGTAGGGTCCACCATTAAGTTGTGTCTACACACTACATGACCCAGCAAGATTCCGAAAGGGATGCAAAATAAACACTTCTTCAAGTTTAGCATGATCTGATACCTCTGACATGTATCCAACATCAAGCGCATACTAGCTACATGGCGTTTTACCAGTCCAAACACTGTCTAATTGTTGAAATATACCTCCAAAAACTTGTGAATGAACTCTTTGAACACCGTAATGACTATGCGTGAGGAGATTGTTAGCATATTCTTAAGTCCAAAAGGCATTACCATATACTGAAATCATCCCTACTCAGTCCCGAAGGTAGTCTTACTCCTACCTTTTGGAGCGATCTTTATCTGATGGTATCCAGAGAACCCATAAGTGAATGAATATGCTTCCTATCCGCCAACATTATCCAATACCTCATCTGTGAACAAAGTTGTGAAAGGATCATGAATGCAGGCATTATTTAGCTTTCTTGGATCTACACAAATCCTTATTTCATCCTTCTTCTTCTTTTCCTGAAATACCATTCGACTCACCCAATCAAATTCCTCCACTGGTTCAATAATACTTTCTACCAACAGCTTGTCCAACTCTAAGCGGACCTTTTCCTTGTACTTCGGATTAAGGTGATATGGCCTCTGTTTAACAGGCTTCGTGTCTAGTTTCAAAGTTATCTTCATCACTCCAAAATCTCTTATGATGCCTTTTAAGTCTGAAAAATTTGTGGGGAACAAATCCTAGTACTTGGGGAGCAAATCAACAACCTTATCCACTGTAGCATCATCTTAGTAGTCCCCTATCTTTGCAAAATTCGACTCCACTCCTGTGCCAATATTCACCTATCTATTTTTTAGTGTCGTTGTGATATCAGGATTCTCTATTTGCAACCATTCAACTTTGTGGTGGCCTTTTGCTTTGGGGACGTTAATGTTTCTTTGGTCCTCTTCTTCTTCTTCAGGAGTGACAAAGTATCACTCTAGCGCATGGCGTAGCTGAGTGGCCCAATCTAGTTGAATCAAATCCAACGGATCCTACGGTATTCTAAATATCACTTCCTTGACCTCCTGCAATGCTTCATCGATGCATTCAAATCCATATTCAAATTTGAATTTCATTAAGAATCACTATCTCAAAATATCCCATTCGTCCGTGCCATGGTGGAGCTCTGTTTCTAGGCACAAATTCATTGGTATTACATCAAAAGTATGACAGAAAAAATGCACCCATTCCGATTGCAGTTTTGCTCTATTAGGGCCTAAATCTACCTCAAGCTGAGAAAGGTAGGTCTAGGGTAACATCAAACCACGCTTAACCTGGTAGCTAGCCCTACTAGGTCGGGAGAGGGCTCTCTCCTTGTCAATCTTAGGAAAATATAGCAAATGAGGCTTGAGATGACTGATGTAAAGACTAATTTTACGCTAGGTATATGCTCAGAAGAGTTTGATTGAGTTTTATGTTGGTTTGCTGGATCAAATGTGAAAGACAGTTTTGGGTCTGGGGAATGGACTCAGTCTTGCAGAGATTTCTGTGGGGCGAGGTAGGCAAATGCTTTAGTACTTTGAATTAAGTGAAATGGAGAGTCTTAAGATGGGTGAGGAGTTGGAGAGGGCATGGAAATGTCATGAGTCCTCTTCAAATGGTAGAAAACATGAAAAGCTAAACAAACCCTAAGGTAGAGCACTGCAACATCAATGATTTCCTCCTTTATTCTTCATTCATTTAATTAAGCTAAAAAAGAGATAGATAATGGCACACATAAACACATGATAACTTGAATTATAGAAGGAGAAAAAATACTAAATCACCTTGCCACAAGAATCACACAAAACGCTGCAAACCCTAGTCTATTTCATTGCCAAACTGCGGAAATGAATGTACAATGATGCTCAAAACTTTCACAAGTGACCAACCTTTGAAAATGACTGAAAAACACATGATATAGACCTCCAAACCACTTGTGCTATCCATCAGTGGTTGAATCCATAAGAAGAGGGGTGGTTTCAACCATTTCTAATCTAGGAACACAAAAATAGGTAGTGGAATAACTTGCCTCTAAAACCTAGGAAACTTATTCATTCAACTCCAAACCACCTACAACTGATGTATCTACCTTATCAAGTCAATTTTTATAATTTTTACATCATATTACATCAATTTACATAATTTCAGCTCATGAATTTGACCATAAGAGAGAAAAAGTCAAACTAGAAGAAAACTAGGCGAAAAACAAAGTTTTTAGGCAAAATTGACACTTTTTCATCCTGTGCGTAGTGCCACTTTTTCTGTGCATAGCGCTTTTTCCCAACTGCATTAGGAGGCCTTCCCATTCACCAAATTTTCTCCAAGTAGGATTTTTGGAAAGGTTTGTCTATCTACCTTCTAGAACAAGTGGAATTTCTGAATTTGGTGCCCATTTTCCCCTCCAAAAATCAATTTTCCCAACGCTGCTTCCTGTGTGGCCAAAAAGTGGCACAGAGGGCATTTTTGAGATGTTTTTTACCCTTTTGGTGACCCAAAACTTGTCCAAATTTCCTAGTAATTTCTAGGTATTCATAATGTTTCATGAGGAACCCAAAAATGCAAAGTTTTCCTCCAGATTAGGTATCTAGAAAAAGTGAATGCCAGGTGGCGCTACGCACCTGTCAGGAAAACCTATTTTTTCCTTGAAAAATTCAAACTTGTCAAAAAGTTTGCCAAATTTCTTGAAATTTGGCATGAGTGATCTGCATCAAGTACTATGCTGGGCCAAGAAATCTTTAGCCAAGATCTTGATTTTATCTTGGTCTTACTTGCTCCTCAAAGTCTTCTTCAACTTGGCTTTTAGGCACCTTATCCTAGCTTTGCAAATTTTGTTTCGTGCCAAATAGTGATAAACCATGTGCCGCACCATATTTTTCTCCTTATTGGCCTTCTCAAGTAGCTTCTCCAAGTGCATATTTGCCCTCTCTAGCCATGATTCCTGGTCAGCATCAATCTCTTGCTCAAGGGGTGTCAACTTGACTTTCTTTCTTTTTGTTGCTTGCTTGTTTTCTCTTATGGTTTGTAGCTCCATGATTGTCTGCTTATCCTCCAACTGCTTGTTCCATTGCTCAAGGTAATTGATCATCCACTTAGCCCTTTCAAGGTTAAGAGCTAAGGCATGGATGTCAGATTCTTTTTCCTTGATGATCTCCTTGAGTTTTGAGCTTTGGGAGCCCAAATTAGCATCATCATCCTAAATCAAAATGAAATCTCTCTCCTGACCTTCAGAAGGCCCTACCTCATGCAATGGTTGCTTCCCTTTATCCTGTACCTACTCTGCTGAAGAAGAAGGTAAAGCCCCTTTCACCCCGGGTGAAGATAGCATTTTCATGTTGTCTGGTGAAGGAAATGAGACCCCTTCCACCCCAGGTGGAGATAGTACTCATTTTGCAGCTACAAATAGCCTCCTTGTCCCATTTCATAAGTGACATATATTGGCACCCCTGTAGCTTGAGCTGTAGCTTGGGTCTCATGAACCTCTGGTTGATTTGAAGGCCCTCCTTCCTCTTGAAATTTGATGGGGTCACCTGAGGGATTTTGAAAACCTCATGTGAAATGAAAGTATCCCATGAAACATTAAACAAACTCAAATGAGGCAAAACAACAATCTTGATCAATGAAAAATGATAAATTTTATTGAATTGTTCATGAAGAGGTTTTGTTTTCACCAATGTAACCATTTTCTCAATGTTTCTGGATATGAAATAGGGGAGGTTCATCATTCTCACTCTAGTGAAATGCATCAATAATCTAATATGCTAAGTGTACAAGAGAAAATCTTCCTTCATAGCTGAAGCATTTGATAATGAGCTTCACGAGTGGAGCATAAGTGTCCTATAGTTATCTGAAAGGAAAGACCCTACTGATTTTCTTTTGATAACTAGCCTTGATATAAGGCTCATAATGCTCTTTGCTCACATGTTGTCCTTTGTTCAACTGTTCACCTACATTTGGAATCCCTGTTGCTTCAACGATAGTTTCAGGTGTTAAAGTGAAGGAACCACCTACTAAGTTCACCTGTCCATTGTGAAGATGAATGACAAAAATTCTTGCAAGTTCATGGTGGTATTTCACCCTCTCCACCATCTCACAAAACTGGTAGCAAGATTGATGTTTGAAACATGCTACTGCAAGGGGACAGGCCAATAACTCTGTAGGTGTGGTGGGCTCTTCCCAGATGTGTTTTCCTCCCTTATGTGGATTTTTTGGTGCATGAATCTCTTGGGAGGAATCACTCACAGTTTCCTCATCCCTTTCATAAGCTGAATCTGTTTCCATGTTTGCCACTGTGTGGTGCAAAATGATGAGTATGAAGAGATTTTATTTCAAGAGTAGGTGACTGTTGTTTTCTTCTTAGGGATTTGATGAATGGGACTGATGAGTGGAAGGTTTTGATGTTGATTGTAGGGTTATTAGGGAGTGATAGGGTTTTGGGAATGAGGATTATGGTTTGGGGAATAGTGGGATTAAGTGTTAGGGTTTTAGGGTTTGGGGATAAAGGTTAGGATAAATGTCAATGAAAGAGAGAAAGGGGAAGAAAATGTAAGAAATGTAGTGAAGAGGGATGATCCAGATGGATGTTGGTGGCCACCCACCTATCCCATTTGGACCCCCACAACTATCTCTTTCAGCTTTTTTAGTTTCCTAACTTGTAGCACAATTTACTATTTTTAGCAGTTTTTTGGGTCCTGAACTTCCGGAGCCGTTTTGAGGCCCTAAACGACGTTTTTTGGGAAATCTGGTGGCAACATGGGCCCATGGACCAATGTTTCCCTTTCCAAAGTGGTAGTTCTCAGATAGATCTTTCTAACGAGCTATCGTATGCATCAAACAGAGATCGTATGTGAAAGTTATGACCCCCGGAAGTTGGTGTACCAATTTACCCAAACGGGGCCCACAGTTTGGCGTTTCATCTTCTAGGGTTAGGTTTTGGAATGTTAAGAGTTTTCCATTGTTTCTCAACAACAAATAGGCCTTCGAGCCTCATTGTAACACAGTTCAGAGACATGTAGCCACCACATCTCTTCTCAGAGATAAGCTACCATCACCCTAACTGGTTTATTTCCATTACTGTTTGTAAGCATATTTCAGTATTTTACATTAATGAAATGAAGTATTATTTCCGCTGCATATATGTGTTTATGGTTATCTCTGTAATTTTTTCCATTACTGTTTAAATCCGGACCAATGGTATCAGAGTGGTCTGCTTTTTCTCTGTTTTTCTTTGCATGTCCCCAACGAGGTCGGGATATAAGGAGTTAGGGCTTGAACTAGTCGAACCTTTGCAAGACCAGCGTCACAAATCCCGATGGCCTCCCATGGCGGATGAGAAGAAAGACGAGGGGGAAGAGATCCTATCAAAATCTTGCTTGAAGAAGCCCTTGAGCGACATAGGAACGCAAAAAATTACAGAGATAACCATAAACACAGACATGCAACGAAAATAATACTTCATTTCATTAATGTAAAACACTGAAATATGCTTACAAACAGTAATGGAAATAAACCAGCTAGGGCGATGGTAGCTTATCTCTGAGAAGAGATGTGGTGGCTACATGCCTCTGAACTGTGTTACAATGAGACTCAAAGGCCTATTTATTGTTGAGAAACAATGGAAAACCATTAACATTACAAAACCTAACCCTAGAAGATGAAACACCAAACTGTGGGCCTCGTTTGGGTAAATTGGTACATCAACTTTCCAGGGTCGTAACTTTGGCATACGATCTCTGTTTGACGTGTACGATAGCTTGTTAGAAAGATCTATCCGAGAACTACTGCTTTGGGAAGAGCAGCATTCGTCCATGGACCCATGTTGCCCCCAAATTTCCCAAAAAAAAGTCGTTTAGGGCCTCAAAACGGCGCTGGAAGTTCAGGACCCGAAAAACTGCTAAAAATAGTAAATTGTGCTACAATTTAGGAAACTGAAAAAGATAAAAGAGATAGTTGTATGGGATAGGTGGGTGGCCACCAACATCCATCTGAATCAAGGGATGGGATATGGGAGAATTATGTAGGGAAGTAAAAAAAACAAGTATGACAAAAACTTCAAACCCTAGGCAATTTTGCAATGAAACTGTGCAGCAAATTAGGGTTTGATTTTTCACCTATCAAAACATTATCAATGATGACCAAATCTCTTTTATCGCAAATCTGGAGGGTTTACTTACTTGGAGGGATGGTATTTAAATATTCTGGAGCTTAGAAGGTCGATTTGCAAGAGTTTTTGGCTTGGCAGATTGGTGCGCTATGCCAACACCCAGGTGCGTCGTGCCAGTTCAAGGTTCAGTGTAATTTCTGCGCCCGGTGCACCGCGTCGAGCAGGTGCGCCGCGCTTAGAGAAAATTGTAAACTCTGCTGCAAATTTCTTCTATTTTCCTCAAAATGCAATTTTGCCTCTTTTTCTCTCTCTCACTTGTACAATGAAGTTTTCAAATACCAAAGAAACTTTATATCCAACTTGGCTTTTAATTTTTCACTTGAAAAAGCCCATTTTTCTAAAGTTCCTTTTCACTTTATTCTTTAAAAACTCTGTTTTGCAGTTTGGCTCTCTTTTTGTCATTTGATGGACTAATGCTTGGATTTTCTTGTCTCTTTTGTAGGAGCTGGAGTGTAGAAGTTTGGCAAGGTGACCCAAGGCTACATTTTTGAACTTATTACATATAGGAAAATTAAAATTACATGAAATTTTTTACCTAGAACATAAAACTCTGTTTTTCCTCAAAACAGGGTTTTGAGGAAAAACTCAATTACTGAGTATATCATTATTGAAATTTTGATGGTGAGACCTTGTTAGACCTCCTCATGCGCCTGATGACCATTATTGAGCTTTTACATGACTATGGTGACAAACCCTAGACCTAATTAGACTTGAAAACCCTAAAATGACTTCTGCAATTGAAATGAAATAAAAATGACAACGAATGATCTGTACATGTACAAATAGGATAGCAGATGAAAAGCATGAGGGAAATTTGACAAAGAACCACTACCATCAGATGATCTATGACCTAATGGAATGCAGTTGATCAGATGAGACACCTAAAATGCATGCAAAAATAGAATTTTGATCACTGATGGAGGGATGAAGATATCGACACTAACATGCTCCATAAGCGTCAATGCATTTTCTAAGTGATTGTGTGGAACACTCCTCCCATCATATTTCTCTATTAGTCACACTTTTTGGCAACCAAAATGCAACCTCATCATTCTTCAGTATTCACGCCATCCATCAAAATTGTCTTTATGCATACCCCACCACCTTGCGGGTGTAGCGCGCAGCACCAAATCCATTGCTTAGAAGCAATGCTTCTTAGGCACTTCCCTTTCAAATGCATCCAAAAATTTATCTACATCAGTTAGACCATCATAATAAGGAAAAATCCTTACCTCCAATGATACATAGTGCAACGATTTAGTTATCATATTACAGTGTAGCGTAGACACTTCATACAACCTATTATGCTAGTGTTCCAACTCCTCATCTGAATCTGATATACAGGAACTTTTGCAGTCCCATGTGATGTGTCCATCTACTATAAGATTCACCCAATCTTGGTCTTACGCTATTATTTTATAGATTTGGTCCAAATCATCATCACTTTCGTAATTGTGAACCAGTTTCGATAACATGGTCCTTCTGCAAGGTCCAAAAGTACTATCACGTGGAGCGATTTCCTCTCAAATTACATTGTCCACTTCTTCAAATTGATTGCCCCATTCATGTCAATAGCCCAATCGATCCCAAGGAGTGTAGGGTAGGGATTGTTGTCATCGACAATCTCTATCACTTCGAAATCAGCCAATACGCTCGTGCCTTCAATATCTACTGTTACTCCCTGCAATCTTCCCATGGGGATAATCTTCTATTGATTTTCTATCCTCAATTGGATCGGAGACCACTACAGTGCAGGTCTCCCCATTCTTTCCCATGTCTGTTTAAGCAAAAAATTTGTATCCGACCCCAAATCCAGAATAACTTGATCCATTTCATACTCCCATAATTGCACAGTGAGCCTCATCTCACACCATGTTCCTTCCTTGTGCTTACCAATTTTTCTGACTACGCAAGGTCCTTCAAGAGAATTTTCTTTACTGGCACATTGATCAACTCCTGTAACCCTTTCATGGCCTTAATATCACATAGCAACTTCATATAGGTATCCAAAAATGTAGTAGCCATGGAGGGGTCCATTTCTTTAGATAGTTGATCCTGACTTCCTAAGGTGGAGGCCTCAGCAAAGCTTTTCTCACTTCCATGAGTGTTTCTTTTGCATGTTGCAAATCAAACCAAACCTCTTTTTTTGGAGCCTTGTGAACCCACTCACCTTCTTCAGCTTGCTTTCCTTTATCCTAGTTGGGCGTCGTTCCACTCTGCAACACGATATTCACATTAGGATCTTCTTTGCGGGGTTCAACCCTCATCATCTATAGGTTCTGGGTAGGCTACTGAGGTTGCACCTTTTTCTCCTGTACTTTAGCTATCAATACAGGGTAGTCTTCTATCGCGTTGTCAAACTCAGTACAGTATTGGCATGACAGGAACGTCCTAGCATTCCACAATTTTAGAAAATAACTTGTCCTCGACCTCTTTTAGGTCCTCCTCTACCTCGACCTTGTCCACGGCCTGGATATTCAACATGCGCTCCTCAACACCTTGATCCAGAGGCCGAGTTTCTATTTACATTTTATATGTGGGCGTTCTTTCCATCCTAAACTCATAGCTATGGAAGTTATGCTCATTGTGGCCCACTGACTTGCAGAAGTTACAGAAGAGTTGTTACGGTGCCGCACAAATTTTTGTAGAAAGTGACAATTGTTTGTTATATGTTTTCCAGCTACCTGACAGATAGCGCACCACAGCGTGGGCCCTGTATTTGTCCCTACTTGAGCTTTCGGCCTTAGAGGCATTGTCCTTCCTCCTACAATGTAATTCACAAAGACAGGGCAGTGATCTTTATCATGCCCCTAACTTTTACATTTCAGACACTAAACTTCCTCGCACACCTCTCACCAAGCCACTCTATCTTTCTTCAAACTTTGGAAATCTAGGAAAAGATTCTGCAACTCTGCGTGAATCTGCTGAACTCCTAAAGCATCATCTTGAATCAATGTCTCATGCAACCTCATCGAAATTTCCAAGGCTTCCACCTAGGTCCCAATATTTTGCTGTGATAAGGTGACCCTTAGGTGAAGTAAGAGAGAAGCCACAAACCATTCATGGTGTTGTCCATCTGTAAGATTCATGTTAGCTTCGTGGATCTGGAATTTCAATCTATGATCCAGCTCCTAGGGTGTTTCGCTAGGCCTCATCATGATATCCTTGAATCCAATGACTGATTGCAATTTGAACTTGGGCCTACTGAATTCCTTATTCAGCGCAGTCTGAATGTCTGCGAATGGAGCTGTTAGGTTATCGGTATAGTACTTAATGTACCACGTTAGTGCGCAATCTTGTAAAGTAGTAACCAACATTTATTTCTTCATATTATCATCTGTAATATTATAGGTTGTCCACACAGCCTTTGCAACAAACCAGAACTGGTCAAGGTCCTCATTTCCCAAGCCCTTGAAAATGGGAAACTTCACTGTATTCGCCATATTGAATGTGGCAGAGGTAGTGGTGTGTGGGCGAAGGTGTATATTGTGCAGGTGAATGTGGAGGTGGTGTGTGCAGATGGGGTATTCACGGGAACCCTTGCCTTATTAACTCGACAGTGCTCTGCAGTAAAGCTTGTGCTACTCCTTCATCGTCACTCAGTGGAGGCTCACTCAACAGGCTATATTTAGGGCCTATTCTCCTTCTATCCCTAAATAACTTTCCACTTCACGTAGCTCCAAACATCAAGGTAATGGCATGAACCACTTTTCACAAAAGAGCATTTTAATCCAAGTATTCAAATATCTTAAATACTTACCTCGCAGTCCCTTGAAGAAGCATCGCTCTACTTCACTGTAGCTAACTGAAGTATCGACCGCGAATTCTGTCACAAATCCTCCTATTACACAATCAAGCCAGTGATCAACAACATGTGCGATCTTATCTTTAGAGGCTTCTAATCTCTGGACTAGCTCCGAGATCCACACTACTAGACCGTCAAGCCTCCACCTTCCTTGGCCGTCTGCCAATTTAGTGATCCACTCGTATAGTTTGATCAAGAAGTAATAAAATAAAATTTCATGTATCTCTTTGTACAGATACCTATCCAACCAGTGTTCTTTTGTTAGGCACAAATTTCTATTTTCTTGCGCCATGAATTCATGGATATTTCTATCCAACCACTCCTTAATTTATTTCTTGGTCGGATTCAAATGATGCGACATCACACATCTCTTTATGCATACCTCGGTCCCAGCAACAAAACCATTTGTTGTCTTAGTGGGTCCTAACCTAGGTTCAGAGTTAAGTTTGCCAAACAAATCCCTACACTACTAGCCCTTTTAGCATCAACTGGCGGAGCGCGGACTGAAATCTCACCCCAAGTAGTATGGGGGGATGCTGGAACCAAGTTTCCGCACCCAAAGATTAGTGTGATGTTGTTTTATGCGCTAAACCTACCTTCATGTAGATCGATAAGCCTTTAAGGCTTATCAATGTAACTTCCTTTAACCAACCTCTAGACCTTCGTGAATGTCTACGACTGTCTTTCACTGACCCTAAATAGATTAATCAACCATTTACGCACCTTTTTGATTACTCCTATTTCCATATTATTTACCCAGATCGGCTTAAGTGTTCGATAAATTTAACATGCAACAATATATTCTTCACGTAAACAGTTATTATTACTTGCGTTCATATGACAATATAAATAATGTAAAATCACGCATCAATATAGTAGTAATTCATGAACCCATCATTTATCATAACATAATAGCGCATTTATTCATAACAGAAGGAAATAGATAAACACGGGAATTTCTTGAATAATCTCTTTATTAATACTTCAATTCTACTTACAGAATCAAGACTTCCCTACGCACTCAGCTGAAGGGGTCCGCGCACTCAGCTATGGACTCTGCTCTAGGCCTCTACGCACATAGCTGTAGATCCTCTCTTCTACTCTAAGACTTCTTCACTCTTACTTCTATTGACCCATTACATTCATATTCCTCAGTTATCTTCTTAGATTCTCTAAGACATAGGTCTATACAAGGCAACACAACTTACATAAAAGAAGAGTAAAACCATTTATGACACTTTACTATCTACACGCTCCACGACCACAACTTGCAGAGACTTTACATTCTTGACAACAAAACTTGTGCTTTTTTCCCCAAAATGTGGGCTTTTTCAACAAACTTGACCCTAGGGGACCCTATCCCAACAATCTCTCACCATACGTGGCGGGAAGAAAATAAGGTAGGAGATGCACTGGACAATTGGGGTGCAGCTAGGAATAACAACTAGCCTTAGATGAAGCATGATCAACTGCATCACATAGGGAATTAATCTAAAGCATCAAAAAGTGGGTGGATAAGGATAGGTCATTAGTGGAAGCCAACGTCCCTAATGGGGGTGTTATTAAAGACCCATTGTAATTAAAAGAAGCATGATTAACATGCCAAACATATGAATGGTAAATGGGTTTGCGACCTTTGGAATGGGAGCCACCCCTGCATCTGTCACCTTTTGGTACTTGTGTGGCACATTTACAACTCACAACATTGGGATGGGATGCTAAAGATTTTATAAGGCATAATTGAATAAGAATTTAAGCAGGCCATAATGGGAAAGGTAATTATGGTTTCCTTCCTTGACTATTGTTCTCATCTCTTTGATGGATTAAATAAGGAAGTAGGAGATACTCAAGATCTCATGAGTTGGAAGGTGAGCCTGGAAGATTAGCTAATATAGGATTTTAAATTGATAGGAATACACTATGCTCAATCTACCCTCAAAGGAAACATATTTGATGATGTGATAATCTACCTCATCCCAATAGCTAGGTATATTCCCACTTCTAATTCCATTTTTATCCTCATTAGGATACCCATTGGGGAGGAATAATCCTCTCTTCGCACTAGTATTTTATTGTCTCTCCATTTTGTTCCAATGTAACCCCCTAGGGAGAGTTTTGACTCTACTTATGGAATCCTTATTAACATAGATCACTAGTTCCTTAACTATAGTGATAAATTTTTGTCCCTCATAATTTTTCAAGTTCATTTCAAATTCCATAGAAACCTCATTATCAAACCCTCTAAGTTTTTCAAATAATCCTAACTGCTAGCACCTAAATCTTCCTCAGGCTGAAGGAAGGAAAAATTCAGGGTAACCACAAACCACGCTCAGTCTGGTGGCTAGCCCTACCAGAAAAGGAGAGGGCTCTCTCTGAGTCAAACTCAGTGAATAAGTAAATGAAATGGCCTGAGATGACTTACAATGAACTATTTGCTTAGGCTAGTAAGTGGAAATGAAAATAAGGATTGATTTTTATGAATGACTATATTTCTGGGATGTTATGGGACCACTGGACCTCGATGAACGGAGAACTTGAAATGAAGGCACATATTATTTCGTGCAGCAAGGTAGGCTGAAAGCATAGAAATTTAGTTTTAAAATGGGGCGGGATGGAAAGATTGATTAAGAAGTTGAAAAGGGCATGGGCGACATGAATCCTTTTAAAACAGAAGAGTGAACACTGTATATGAAATTTTCCCATAGGTAGAGCAACAGAATTGAATTCTACCTGATCTCACTCGAAAAATTTCACCAGAAATGGATACAAATGAAACTATGGAACATAACAAAGAAATGGAGAGATTGATCAAGAAGGTGAAAAGGGCATGGACAACATGAATCCTTTTCAACAAAAGAATGAAACACTGCACATGAAATTTTCCCACAGGTAGAGCAATAGAATTGAATTCTACCTGATCTCACTCGAAAAATTTCACCA
>APFE030070983.1:1693-39866 GCA_000404065.3 Pinus taeda | reverse complement strand
ACAATATATAGAATGTGTGAGGAAGAGATAGAACGCCCAGGGGTTGGGAAGTTACTCAAATCATTTCAAAATGGAGATGGAGAGCCAACCATCAGCTACAGGTGCAACGCTCTCCAGCATGACATTTGGCTGGGGTGACCCTTTGCATTCCTTTGCCACTTGGATAAATGCCCATTTGGAGAGAAAACTCTTTAAATGACACTTTTGGTGCCAAAAAACCGAAGTGTAGATGACCAAGCCCACTTGGAGAAGTCGCGAACCGAAATTTCGCGAAACGAAAGCAAATTGGCAATTTTTCCTCTGTGCGCCCCGCCATTTTCTCTGTGCATCGTGCTACTTTGGGTCTTGTTTTGGGGCACTTCCAGGTTTCCAAAATGTGCCCAAGTGGGCTTGTTGGAAAGCTTTGCCTGTATACTTTCTAACCCCACTGATATTTCTGAATTTGAAGCTCAGTTTCCCCTCCAAATATTCATTCTCCGAGGACTGCTTTCTGTGTGTCCAAAAAGTGGCAGAAAGGCCATTTTTGGGTGTTTTTTTACCTTTAGGAGACCCAAAACTTATCAAAATTTCTAGCCCGGACACCAGTAGATGTATTTTTCGATGCTGAATCCAAAAAAATTTCTTGATTGGAGTGCTATAATTTTAGCGCCGCGTAGGGTGCGCGACGCACAGGGAGAAAATCCTTGTTTTTCGCCCAAAAGATTTCCCTGTGACCAAAATTTGTCCAAATGTTTTTGAGATTCGGGCTAGAATTTCTCTATGGGGTGTTTTGCTGAGTCAAGGAGGCCTCAGCCAAGATCCTGAGCCTATCTTGCTCTTTTGCCCTTTTTTCTCTTCTTGTGGCTTTCCTCAGTTTTTCTTTCAAACTCCTTATTCGAGCTCTAAAACTCAAGTTCCGTGCCCTGTAATGATGAGCCATGTGTCTTAGTAGTGTGTTGTCTTTGTCGGCCTTGTTAAACATTTTGTCCAGGTGCATGTTGACTCTCTCAAGAACAGACTCACAATCATCCATAACCTGTTGCTCCAATGAAGTGAATTCAATCCTCCTCTGCTGGGCAGTTAGGCGATCCTCACAGATGTTCTGCAACTCCATGATCACATGCTGGTCTTCCAACTGTTTGTTCCTCTACTCCACATAGTTGATGACCCATCTGGACCTCTCGAAATTGAGTATCAAGTCTTTGATTTCTGTGTCCTGCTCCTGAATAATCATCCTAAGTTTGGCATTTTCTGCCTCTGTCTCTTCATCTAGAATGAGGATGACACCGGTCTCTTGAGCACCTGATGGCTCACCTGAAGGCCCCTCCTCATGCACTGGCTCCTTACCTCTGTCCTATTCCTGTATCGTCGATCCCGGAAGCGAGGCCCCTTCTACCCCAAGTGGAGATAACACTCGCTTTGCTGCTGCAAACAAAGGCCTGGTGCCTTTCGGATAGCCTCTCTGGTATGTGATGGAAAATGGCACCACAATGGTCTCATGGTGCTCATGTTGATGAGAAGTACCCCCTATCTCATGTTTTGCCTCTAATACTACCTGTGGAGCATTGAAGAGGTCACGAGAGATGAATTCCTCCCAAGCAATGCCCTGTAATCTCAACTGATGGTCCACCAAAATCTGGATAAGTGCAAAGTGATATACGTTGTTGAGCTGCTGCCGAGGGGTCTTGTGCTGCATGAATTTTCTCATCCTCTCTATGTTCCCGCAAATGAAGAATGGGAGGTTCATCATACGCACCGTGGTGAAGTGCATGAGTAACCTGATGTGATAGGCATAAAGGAGAGAAAACCTCAAATCTCATGAGCGGAGCATAATCATCTCTCAGAAATCTGAATGGGAAAACTCTCGTGAGCTGACTCAAATAACTGGCTTTTATGTAAGGCTCATAAAGTTCCCTCTCCACCTTCATCTTCTTGTGCCACTGTTCTCCAACATTTGGTATGCCTGTTTCCACTGATATGGTTTCGGGTGTCAATGTGAAAGTGACCCCTGCCAAGATAGACTATCCTCCATGTAGGTGAAGTGCAAAGAGGTGGGCCAACTCATGATGAATCCTGACATTTGCCACCCTCTAACAAAATTCGAAACATGCCAAGTGCTGGAAACAAGACATACCGAGAGGGCATGCCTGCAACTCCGTGAGGGTGTTTGGTTCATCCCTAACATGTCTGCCACTCCTAGGTCTCCGAGGAGCCTGTTCTCCTGAAGCTGTATCACTGTGGGTTTCCCCCTCATAATCTGATGCAGTTTCCGATGCCATTATTGCTATTTGTACCCTGAATTTCTTTGCTGCCCTCTGAATCCACTGAACTGATAGATGCTCTGGAAATCTGCCACCAAGGGGACAATAAAATAGGGAGTATCAGGAGGGGAATGATGAAATAGGTATAGGGGTTTAGAGGGGAAATTTATCAGGGATTTGGGAGTGTTTGGGGAGTGGTTTTGGTGGGGTAGGGTTAAGGCACCCTTGAGCTATATGAGCAGGGGGACAAAGGGATAGGATTGCACTGTAGCTAGGATAACCATTAGGGGAAAATGCTCCCAAGGAATTAGCTGACAGAGTTAGGGTAGGAGCATAATTGATAATTAAGTTACTATAGCAAAACCCTAGCTATTTGCCATTCTTTGTGTCAATTTGTGTTTGCTTGATAGAAGTTTTTCTTTGATGTCATGGCCACCAAGATATACTTTTCCTTGAATTTAAGGATCAAAGATGAGATGATTTATGGGCAATTATGCAATGTTGAGAGCCAATTTACAAAAATTTGAGAGATTTGGTGCCCTTTTTAGGTTCACAGGCCTGTGCGTCGCACGCTTTGCCCAGTGCGCCGTGCGTCAGGTATGCGCCGCGCCAGTGCAAAGTTAACACTGTGGCCGGGATCCCAGTGCGTCGCGCGCCCTGAGTGCACCGCGCGTGGTCAAATGACACAATTTGCGTGGAAAACAAGGGAAGGGTCTTAGTGGAGGTTTCTAAGGGGCTTTCTTAGTAGATGTGGGGGATATGGAAGTGAGGACGATGAGGAGTGAGAGGAAGAGGAGAGGGGAAACAAAACCTTGGTGGATTCTTCAAATTTACAAAACCCCATTATCCCTTTTGTTTTGAGGATGATTGATATGGATGGCCAATATATTTTGGATCTCACTTGACGTCTTAGAAACACCTAAACATTGACCAATCTGATTGGAGGAGAGGTGTCAAAGGCCTACCTCGTGATTTGATGGCTTTCACAAAGATTTGCAACGGTTTTGCATCGTTTTTGAGCTGCTGGACTGTGTGCGTCGCGTGCTCTTCCTAGTGCGTCGCGCGCTCTTCCCAGTGCACCGCGTGCCTTATATGCACCGCGCCTGTGTATTCGCTCAACGGTAGGTTGGCTGTGTATGCGTCGCGCGGATGTCCCGCGCTCCTGCTTGTGTGCACTGTGCTTCCCAAATCACCTACCAACTCACTCAAACGCTCACCAATCTCACTCTCCCACCCTTTGTAATGTCTTTCTAAGTCTCCAATGGCACAATGGATTTGCTTTGGGCCACAATATGTATTTATAGGCTTGAGATAAACTGGTTTGATTTTTTCCTCTTTAAAACCCACTTTCTAATGTTGAGTTTTGCACCATTTTATTGACTTTTACAGCACTCTGTTTTTTCCATTTTTTCTTCGAAATTGTGGCTCTCTTGATGAAATTTTCGGCATCCCTTTGGGGGGATTGTGTGACTGGGCCTCTGTCTTTAACATCCATGACTGCATCTGAAAATGTCAACTATCGATTTCTGGAAAATTTTGTCATAGTTTACCTTGCTTGACTTTTCTTCAAAACAGAGTTTTGAAGAAGAGTTGATGTCTCTTGCGGTGATGATGAAGCTTTCTACACTGTAGGTGTATAAGGTCTCCCTTTGGCCTGCATGGCTAGTTTCTGGACATGTTTTCTCAAGGACAAAACTGATGAATTTCTAGACTCAAACCAAAAATGACTCTGTCCTGAAATAGGACCAGACCTTGACTATCATGAATTTCATTGATTTTGGACTAGGACCTGAACCAGCATGGGCCAGACATGAGGAAAACTGACTAGCATGAATTTCTTTGTTAGGTCATGGCATGTCCCTAGCGAAATGCAACTAGAAGAGAGGACCAGGACACCTAATCGTGAAATGCATAAAGAGTTTTGATCCCTGACGGAGGACTTGACCAGGCCGACTCTAACATTGGCTCCAATGGGGGATGGTAGCTCCTTGGAGGTGCCAAGAACAAGAGATCTCTGGAGGAGCTAGACAGTGCCTCTTGGTCCATTGGGCTATGGAGTCATCATTTTGATAAACAACACAAGACTCTGACTTATTTACAAAACTATAGTGACCAAGAAATTGCCTCAAACTTGACAATTGGAATAACTCAAAAACTCACTGTAGATACTGAAACCAAACTGAAATAAAAAATGGTATTTACAATGACAGTGGAAGCAATGTTCATAGATCAACAGTGATACCGTTTGAGTAGCCGACCATTGATCGGCCCTCCAGGACAATCTTCTCCGCTTATTTCCTTTAGAAGAAAGGCATTCTGACCCCTGTATGCTGCGATCTTGAAAGGACCTTTCCACAAATTTTCGAACTTTCCGTGCTTGCCTTTCTCCTCATTTCTTGCATCCCATTTCAGTACTACATTGTCCACCTAAAATCTATCCATCTTGGCCTTTCTATCATAAATTTTCTTGATTTTCTCCTGCAATTTGGATGTGTTCTTGAAGACTTCTTCTCTTGTTTACTGCAAGTGGATCATTTGATTCAGCCTTCTCTACATGGGATCTTCCTCACTGCCAGCCTCCTGAAGGGGTTTGATCACCAGGGCAGCAAGAGAAGTGGAAATACTGTGTCCACTCCATAAAAAATCTCAAATGGTGACATACCAATGGATTTTTTATGAGTGATCTGATCTTCCCAAAGTGCATGAACCAACCTCTTGTTCCAACTCTTCTTATTTATTTCCAGCAGCTTCTTGATGATGTTGACCAAAGATTTATTTGAAGATTCTGCCAAATCATTGCCTTGTGGATGATAGGCGGTTGAATGACCCAAAATTATGTGATACTTATGACAAAATTCTACCATCCTTTTTGATTTAAACGCTTCTGAATTATCAGTGATTAATTTGTTGGGACAACCAAAGCGAGACAAGATGTTATTTTCGAGAAATGAAATGATTACCGTGTCTGTCGCTTGTCTGGTAGGGGCTGCCTCCATCCATTTTGTGACGTAGTCCGTGGCTGTAAGGATCCATCTATGCTGTCTGGAAGATGCGGGATGAATTTCCCCAATGAAATCCAACCCCCACTGCTGAAAAGGAGCGCTCACTTCGATAGGCTTGAGTGGCAAAGGCTGTAATTTCTGTTTTCCTTCGAAAATTTGACACTTATGACAACACTTTACCATCTTATGCACATCAACAAACAAAGTAGGCCAGTAGTACCCTACTCTCAAAATTTTGTTAGCTGTTGATTTCCAAAAAAGATGACCACCACACTCTCCTCTGTGGAAATATTCCATGGCTTTCTTTGCCTCCTCTTCCACCAGGCAGTTTAACAAAATGCCACCGGGATCTTTCCAATACAATACAGAATTCAAAATACAAAACTTGGCAGCTTTCAATTTAAGTGTTCTCGCTTTGTTTCTAGTCATGCCAGGCGGTGGTGATAGATTTTGCAGCACATATATTATATCAGAATACCATGGGGACAACGCAAACATTTCGGATACCTGAATTGATGTTCCTTCCTCATTTTCATCGGTGAGGGCAGCGATCAGATTTATGTCCAATGCATGCAAATTTGATTCAACGATTAGCTTCATCAACCCCTGTCCTTTGATAAGCTTTGTAGGCTTTATCTCCACATCGTATTCTAGCAAGGCTGCAATCCATTTTCCTCTTCTCCCTTCCGGATCGGTCTATACCAAAACATATTTTACAGTAGTATTAGGAACATAGGCCATAATGTGAGAATGTAGGATATATACCCGGAAATATTTCAATGCCTTCACCAAAGCCAAGGCTTGCTTCTCAATGATGTTATACTTTAAAGCTGCGTCTCTTATAGCTCTGCTGAAAACTGCAATGGGTCTTTCATGACCCTCTTTCTTCTGCAATAATACTGCTGCCATAGTATGCTCCGAAGCAAAAGAAAATACTATGAAATCCTGAGTATAGTCCGGGCTTACTAGAACTGGAGCTAAAGAAAGGGCCAATTTTATCAAGTTGAAAGATTTTACCGCCTCATCGGTCCATTTCACCTAGCTTTCCTTTTTAAGCATGTTGGTCATTTCTTTCAAGTGTTCTGCAAGATTGGGTACAAAACGATGCAGAAAATTCATCTTACCATTGAATGATTGTATTTCCTTTTTGTTTCTGGGCAGATCGATTTGCTGAATTTCTTGGACACGTGCTGGGTATATACGGATGCCATCTTTCGAAATGATATGCCCAAGTAATTTTCCTTCCTCTATGGAAAATAATCTCTTCTTCAGATTCAGCGATAAACCATATTTCCTACATTTTTGAAAGACAATTTTTAGGTGATGCATGTGTTCTTCATCAGATTTTGAAAACACTATCAAGTCATCCAAGTACACCACCAAAAATACATCATTCTCATTTGCAAATGCCAAGTCCATTGCACGCTGAAATGTGGCACCTGCATTCTTCAAACCGAATGGCATCTTGGCATAGTGAAATGTTCCCCATGGAGTGGTGAACGCTATTTTATCTCTGTCATCTTCATGGACGGAAATTTGGTTATATCTGGAATAACCATCAAGTAGCGACATATGAGATGCCCCCACTACTCGCTGAAGTATATGGTCCATCTTGGGAAGCGGATAGTTGTCCTTTAATGAGACCTTATTTAGATTTCTGAAATCAATGTATAGGCGGATCTCACCGGTCTTCTTATGTACAGGCACTAAGTTAGATATCCAATCTGAAAATCTGATGGGCACAATGCTACCTGATTTGAACAATCTATTTACCTCTTTTTTGATGGATGGCAGTAACTTTGAATTTATCCTCCTCAACTTTTGTCTAACTGGTTTTTGGTTGGGCTTGATAGGTATCATATGCTGAATGATATTTGTATCATAGGTCTTTAAATCAGAATAATCCCAAGAAAATACATCTGCAAATGAAGCCATCAAACTGATATATTTGTCTTTGATCTTTGGTGGTAATGCTTTAGACAATTTTACCAACTTTGGATTGGCAGTTGTACCGATGTTGACCTCTTCTACACCCTTTTCTGTCGGCTGCAATGTTGGTTTGCAGGCTACATCATCCTGATCAAAAAGTTCTTCTAGAGGTATCAAGCCTTTAGGAATGATGTTATTCTTCAGCTGCATTACGTCCATTTGATTGATCTGCACTTCATCTATACCATTCCCTTTGTCTTCATCATTTTCCACATCGATTGAGGTTTCTTCGAACTTTCCTCTGTTGAGCAGAAAATCTTTAATCTCCTCGTCATCTTGAAATACTTGCCAATGTCGCTGATTGTCTGGAATGGTTGGATGGTGCTTGACATGGATTTCAAATTTATTGTTGGAGTTCATGGGGATCTTCAAGCTACTCACTGCCTTGGCAAGAGCATCAGCAATACTATTTTGGATTCTTGGCACACATGTCAAAGTGTATTCGGAAAACAGCTTCAAGATGTCCAAAACTGCATTTCGATAGGCCCGCATCCTAGGATGTTTTGCTTGATATTCACCTCTGACCTGTTTTATTACCAACTCGGAGTCGCCATATATTGAAATCCTCTTTGCATTTAGCTTTCTAAGAATTTTCAGGCCAGCAATCAGAGCTTCATATTCAGCTTCATTATTGGAACATTCGAAGGCCAGCTTGTAGAAGCAAACTCTCACGCTGCTAGGTACTTTGTTTGGGGTGGAGAAAGGACTACATACCCAAATGCCAATACCAGCTCCATCATTCCCTACTACTCCATCAAAATCCATGGTCCATAAGCCTTCTTCCTCCTCTTGTAAGTGCTGAAAATCAGTTTGTTGTACTTTGTCTGCTTGCTACCCATCGTTTTCAGCGGACTGCCCAATCTTTTGCTGCTTTTCTTGTCTTTCTTTTTTCAAAATCTCTCTAAAATTTTCTGTTATCTCCGGAATGTCATCTTCTTCTACCATCTGACTATCTATCTCATTTAAACTATCTGAAAACAAAACAAAAGACTCTAAATCTGTATGTACATAGTTAATGGGATGATCTATCGGTTTCTCCTTGCTTGTGATCATATATTTCATCTTTTGTTCCCGATATAACTTCCTCATTTGTCCAAACACTGGGATTGTTGCATAGGAGAAATCCAGTTGTAGTGTCCCTTTCAATTTTTCTACCCAAGACCTGGAAAGAAGCATGCCAAACCTTGGAGGAATATCTGCTACCACCACATCCATCAGGACATTTTTCGTAGGAAGCTGATCCAAACTCACAACCAAGTCTTTGATGAGACCTATACATCTTACTTTGCTAGAATTAAATGAATAGAGATCATGATATTGTCGAGTGATATCCAGACCAAGCTTATCCATGATAGCCTTGGGCATGAGATTGTGAGAAGCTCTGGAATCGAACATGGCATTATGTAAAATGAAATCATGCAACCTCAAACTGATGTAGAAAGGTGGCACCTCGTTGTCACAAGACTCACCATTTGATGCTAGTCCAAAAATCATTTCAGGCTGATCCTCTTCTACATTTTCCATGTTGGACATTGGGTCCCAATTCAACATTTTAGAAATCTGTCCTTTATAAATGTTGTTCTTCATTACTTCAGTCAAGGGGATGGATATATTTAACTTAGAAATCTCGTTCTCTAGGCTAAAAGTGGGAGTTTTTTCTACCTCCTTGACTGGGATCTCCTTCCTTTCTTCTTCCTTTGAGGTGGCAGGTTGCTGTGATTGCTCTGCAGGTTTTGATTTGCTGCTCTCTGGACCAACGACCTCCTTTCCTTTTCTTTGTGTAGCTGATAAATCATTCTTTGTTTTTTCACCCTCCCTCTTTTTCTGAATTGGTATGGCCGGCACATCTATGTTTCTAAGTGAATATCATTGTTGTTGTGCAGACAGAGCATTCATATACCCTCTTTGATATTCTTCTAATTCTTCTTCCAACACATTGTCACTAGCTAGAATAAAACCAGTGTCTTGGTGTGCAGCTGAATTCACTGCACATTCTTCTTCTTCGGTAATGTAAGTAGGCAAATCATCTGGAATAAAGAGATGGTTTTCTTCGCCTATTACATTTCCATCCTCATCTGACTCTAGTCCATGAACAAAATTCTGTTGCAAAGGTGTTTGTACCGGCTGTTGTGCATTCTGCTCTTGATTTCACTGATCTCTCTGTCTTATCCTATATTGTGGCTGCTGCTGACCACGAAAGTTAGGATTCGTCACTTGTGATTCTAGCTTGTCAAGTTTTACCCTTTCAAACATCTGTTCTACCTTTTTGAGAAGCTGATCTATTGCAGAAGATTCTTCTTTCACAATGGTATTCTTCTCTGCTTTCGCTCTAGCTCTTTTGGACAGTAGGTTCGCCTCAACGCTGACCGCAATTCTCTGCATGTCTTCCATTGTGGCCAGTTCCCTTTCTCTCAATTGATAAGCCATATCAGCATCAAAACCATCCGGGAATTTCACCATGGCTAGTCTCACGGGTGGCCTTAGATCATCTAGAATTTCATTGTACACTTTATTGAATCTTGTGCAATAATCTTGGACTGACTCACCAACGTTTCTCTTGATTTGCTCGTATTCGGACAGAATTTGAAGAGGGTTCTTTTTCACCTCCCAGCGGTTCACGAATGTTCTATGTAGGTTTGCCAAGGTGGCAATACGTGTAGCTGGTAGACCTCTGAACCATTTTTTCACCTCACCTACAAATGTTTGTACAAAGAGCCTCATTAACACGTTCTCCACAGTGATATCATAAATTTCACAGAAGTCTGTCATTCGTTCCATGTGTTGCTGCGCAGTAATGCCGCTAGGAGAGCCATCAAAGAATGGGATTTTTCTTTGGTAATCAGCGGGCATATAATCTAGAACTTGGGGTAGAACAAGGGGTACAAAGCATGCAGCCACAATTTTTGGTGGATTTGGCCTTGGAGGTGTTGGAGGAGTGTGCACAGTTTGCAAGGGGCTTGCAATTGGATTTTGGAGCGGTGTCACAATGTAATTATCAATTGATCTGTTAGCTCTCTCTGTTTCGAGGTCTACAAGAAATTGCAGATCAGGGATAGTATAATCAACAGCCCTTTTGGATTTAGACTCAAACAATGATATCTCAAACCGATCATCAAACACAAGCTCTTCAAGATACTCAAAAATGTCGGGACATGAATGTGATTTGAACACGGGAGTTATGGTGCTCTCTTGACAAAGTAGCTTGGGGATCAAACTGCGGTTTTCAAAGATATGGGGAGGATCTGGTTCTGGATTGGCTCTGGTATATCGTCTCAAAGCCAGCGTGCTATTGAGAAAAATCATAGGACACAGCCAACTTGCTCAGCCTTTCCAATCCTAAGCTCATCATCCGGGAGCTTAAAATTATTAAGAAACATGGGGATTTGATTTCAAACTTAGTTCGTTCTCTAGTGGAGTCACCACTATGTTAGCACCTAAATCTGTCTTAGGCTGAAGGAAGGCAAAATTTAGGGTAACCATAAACCACGCTCAGTCTGGTAGCTAGCCCTACCAGAAAAGGAAAGGGCTCTCTCCGAGTCACACTCAGTGAATAAGTAAATGAAATGGCCTGAGATGACTTACAATGAACTATTTGCTTAGGCTAGTAAGTGGAAATGAAAATAAGGAGTGATTTTTATCAATGACTATATTTCTGGGATGTTATGGGACCACTAGACCTCGATGAACAGAGAACTTGAAATGAAGGCATAGATTATTTTGTGAGGCAAGGTAGGCTGAAAGCATAGAAATTTAGTTTTAAAATGGGGCGGGATGGAAAGATTGATTAAGAAGTTGAAAAAGGCATGGGTGACATGAATCCTTTTCAAACAGAAGAATGAACACTGTATATGAAATTTTCCCACAGGTAGAGCAACAGAATTGAATTCTACATGATCTCACTCGAAAAATTTCACCAGAAATGGATACAAATGAAACTATGGAACATAACAAAGAAATGGAGAGATTGATCAATAAGGTGAAAAGGGCATGGACAACATGAATCCTTTTCAACAGAAGAATGAAACACTGCACATGAAATTTTCCCATAGGTAGAGCAATAGAATTGAATTCTACTTGATCCCACTCGAAAAATTTCACCAGAAATGAATACGAAATGGAATACAAAACATAACAAGATACATATGCAACATAAGAGAAACACTTGCTATACTCAGAACCACAAGAATCTTATGAAAAAGAGCCGCTACCTTTCATTAATTCTCTGTAAAAAATATACAATGCAGAAACAAAGTTTCTTTCCCACAGTCTCCCAGAAGTTACAAGCCAACCAACCCTTTGCAAATAACTTGCATACCATATATAGAATGTGTGAGGAAGAGATAGAACGCCCATGGGTTGGGAAGTTACTCAAATCATTTCGAAATGGAGATGGAGAGCCAACCATCAGCTACAGGTGCAGCGCTCTCCAGCATGACATTTGGCTGGGGTGACCCTTTGCATTCCTTTGCCACTTGGATAGATGCCCATCTGGAGAGAAAACTCTTTAAATGCCACTTTTGGTGCCAAAAAACCGAAGTGTAGATGACCAGGCCCACTTGGAGAAGTCACAAACCGAAATTTCGCGAAACGGAAGCAAATTGGCAATTTTTCCTCTGTGCGCTGCGCCATTTTCTCTGTGCGTCGTGCTACTTTGGGGCCTGTTTTGGGGCACTTCCAGGTGTCCAAAATGTTTCCAAGTGGGCTTGCTGGAAAGCTTGGCCTGTCTACTTTCTAACCCCATTGGAATTTCTGAATTGGAAGCTCATTTTCCCCTCCAAATCTTCATTCTACCAAGACTGCTTTTTGTGTGTCCAAAAAGTGGCAGAAAGGCCATTTTTGGGTGTTTTTTGACCTTTAGGAGACCCAAAACTTATCAAAATTTCTAGCTCGGACACCAGTAGATGTATTTTTAGATGTTGAATCTAAAAATGCAAAAATTTTCTTGATTGGCACAGGGAGAAAATCCCTGTTTTTCGCCCAAAAAATTTCCCTGTGACCAAAATTTGCCCAAAGTTTTTTGAGATTTGGGCTGGAATTTCTCTATGGGGTGCTTTGCTAAGTCAAGGAGGCCTCAACCATGATCCTGAGCCTATCTTTCTCTTTTTCCCTTTTTTCTCTTCTTATGGCTTTCCTCAGTTTTTCTTTCAAACTCCTTATTCGGGCTATCAAACTCAACTTTCGTGCCATGTAATGATGAGCCATGTGTCTCAGCAGTGTGTTGTCTTTGTCAGCCTTGTTCAACATTTTTTCCAAGTGCATGTTGACTCTCTCAAGAATAGACTCATGATCATCTATAACCTGTTGCTCCAATGAAGTGAATTAAATCCTCCTCTGCTGGGCAGTTAGGCGATCCTCACGGATGTTCTACAGCTCCATGATCACATGCTGGTCTTCCAGCTGTTTGTTCCTCTGCTCCAGATAGTTGATGACCCATCTGGACCTCTCGAAATTGAGTATCAAGTCTTTGATTTATGTTTCATTCTCCTGAATAATCATCCTAAGTTTGGCATTTTTTGCCTCTGTCTCTTCATCCGGAATGAGGATGACACTGGTCCCTTGAGCACCTGATGGATCACCCGAAGGCCCCTCCTCATGCATTGGCTCCTTACCTCTATCCTGTGTCTATGTCATCGATTCCGGAAGCGAGGCCCCTTCCACCCCAGGTGGAGATAACACTCACTTTGCTGTTGCAAACAAAGCCCTGGTGCCTTTCGGATAGCCTCTCTGATATGTGATGGAAAATGGCACCACAATGGTCTCATGGCGCTCATGTTGATGAGAAGTACCCCCTATCTCATGTTTTGCCTCTGATACTACATGTGGAGCATTGAAGAAGTCACGGGAGATGAAGTCCTCCCAAGTAATGCCCTGCTATCTCAACTGATGGTCCACCAAAATCTGGATAAGAGCAAAGTGATATACGTTGTTGAGTTGTTGTCGAGGGGTCTTGTGCTACATGAATTTTCTCATCCTCTCTATGTTCCCGCAAATGAAGAATGGGAGGTTCATCATACACACCCTGGTGAAGTGCATGAGTAACCTGATGTGATAGGCATAAAGGCGAGAAAACCTCCCCTCACAACTGAATTATTTCATGATCGATATCATGAGCAGAGCATAATCATCTCTCAGAAATCTGAATGGGAAAAATCTCATGAGCTGACTCAATTAATTGGCTTTCATGTAAGGCTCATAAAGTTTCCTCTCCACCTTCATCTTCTTCTGCCACTGTTCTCCAACATTTGGTACGCCTGTTGCCACTGATATGGTTTCGAGTGTCAATGTGAAAGTGACCCCTGCCAAGATAGACTGTCCTCCATGTAGGTGACCTGATGCCATTACTATTGTTTGTACCCTGAATTTCTTTGTTGCCCTCTGAATCCACTGAACTGATAGATGCTCTGCAAATCTGCCACCAAGGTGACAATAAAATAGGGAGTATCAGGAGGGGATTGATGAAATAGAGATAGGGGATAAGAGGGGAAATTTATCAGGGATTTGGGAGTGTTTGGGGAGTGGTTTTGGTGGGGTAGGGTTAAGGAACTCTCGAGCTATATGAGTAAGGGGACAAAGGGATAGGATTGCACTAGAGCTAGGGTAACCATTAGGGGAAAATGCTCCCAAGGAATTAGCTGACAGAGTTAGGGTAGGAGCATAATTGATAATTAAGTTACTGTAGCAAAACCCTAGCTATTTGCCATTCGTTGTGTCAATTTGTGTTTGCTTGATAGAAGTTTTTCTTTGATGTCATGGCCACCAAGATATATTTTTCGTTGAATTTAAGGATCACTGATGAGATGATTTATGGGCAATTATGCAATGTTGAGAGCCAATTTACAAAAAATTGAGAGATTTGGTGCCCTTTTTAGGCTCACAGGCCTGTGCGCCGCACGCTTTGCCTAGTGCGCTGCGCACCGGGTATGCACCGCGCTAGGTTAAAGTTAACACTGTGGCCGGGCTCCCAGTGCGTCACACACCCTGAGTGTGTCGCGCCACATTTTGTGTGCACCCCGTGCAGTCTAATAACACAATTTGCGTGGAAAACTGGGGAAGGGTCTTAGTGGAGGTTTCTAAGGGGCTTTCTTAGTAGATGTGGGGGATATGGAAGTGAGGACGATGAGGAGTGAGAGGAAGAGGAGAGGGGAAACAAAACCTTGGTGGATTCTTCAAATTTACAAACCCCCATTATCACTTTTGCTTTGAGGATGATTGGCATGGATGGCCAATATATTTTGGATCTCACTTGACGTCTTAGAAACACCTAAACATTGACCAATTTGATTGGAGGAGAGGTGTCAAAGGCCTACCTCGTGATTTGATGGCTTTCACAAAGATTTGCAGCGGTTTTGCATCATTTTTGAGCTGCTAGACTGTGTGTGCCGTGCGCTCTTCCCAGTGCGTCGCGCACCTTATATGCGCCGCGCCTATGTATTCATTCAACGGCGGGCTGGCTGTGTATGCGTCATGCGCGGTGGATGTGCCGCGCTCCTGCCTGTGTGCGCCACGCTTCCCAAATCACCTACCAACTCACTCAAACGCTCACCAATCTCACTCTCCCACCCTTTGTAATGTCTTTCTAAGTCTCCAATGGCACAATGGCTTTGCTTTGGGCCACAATATGTATTTATAGGCTTGAGATAAACTGGTTTGATTTTTTCCTCTTTAAAACCCACTTTCTAATGTTGAGTTTTGCACCATTTTATTGACTTTTACAACACTCTACTTTTTCCAATTTTTTCTTCGAAATTGTGGCTCTCTTGATGAAATTTTCGGCATTCCTTTGGGGGGATTGTGTGACTGGGCCTCTGTCTTTAACATCCATGACTGCATCTGAAAATGTCAACTGTCAATTTCTGGAAAATTTTGTTATAGTTGACCTTGCTTGACTTTTCTTCAAAACGGAGTTTTGAAGAAGAGTTGATGTCTCTTGCGGTGATGATGAAGCTTTCTGCACTGTAGGTGTATAAGGTCTCCCTTTGGCCTGCATGGCTAGTTTTTGGACATGTTTTTTCAAGGACCAAACTAATGAATTTCTAGACTCAAACCAAAAATGACTCTGTCTTGAAATAGGACTAGACCCTGACTATCATGAATTTCATTGATTTTGGACCAAGACCTGAACCAGCATGGGCTAGACATTAGGGAAACTAACTAGCATGACTTTCTCCGTTAGGTCATGGCATGTCCCTAGTGAAATGCAATTGGAAGAGAGGAGTGGGACACCTAATCATGAAATGCATAAAGAGTTTTGATCCCTGACGGAGGACTTGACCAGGCCGACTCTAACACTAACCATTTATAGTTTTCCAAGATAACAACAACTTTAGGATTTTAGCCAATTCTCATTGTATCGGTTGAATCCATTCCGTTAATGTCACCTACCATTTTGTATGGTAAATTATTCTCAAAGTTTTTGGGTTTGATTCCACAAATCTATATAGACTTAAGTAGGCTTTCAAGAGAGGAGAACATTATTATTGTGTTGCTATAAGATACAAAGTTTCCTGTGGCAACAAGGGATTATTTTTTTCTGCAACTGTAAAAACACATTTAAAAAATGAAAATAACATTATCTCTCCACAAAAAAAACTATGAAATACATGAAAACTAATAAAAATATGATGGACCCTCTCCCTTCATTTAATTCATAATTTTGGCATAGAAATCCTGAAGAATTAACTGATAATTCTCAACAAATTTCCAATAGGTTGATGCCAATGTAAGGAAAGGTAGTGATAAAAATTTAAATGTAACTTTTTTTAGAGAACCAATCTATTTCAACCCGCTCAAGATTATCTTAAAGTGATTTCATTGGCACATTGTGTTCTTGTCACAAACTCTTTTTCTTGTATAATGTTCTATTGTATGTTTCATGTAGCTCTATAACTTGAGCCAAATAACATATAGCTTCTCCCTATTGTAATGGCACTATCATCATGGATATTTGACATTTGTTTGCATACAAAATGATAAATGGAATACAGGTGGAAAGCTTGAGATAACTCTTCGTTTAAGTGGAGATGAGTTCGAGTGGTGGGGAAGGAGCGCTTAGCAAGGAACACTAAGCTAGCCCACCTACCCTCATAAAAATTAGGGTAACCCTTATATCCACTTCATATTGAACAAATTTTTGAAGGATATCAAATTTGGCTCATTTAATCTTCCCACACATAGGATAAACCTTCCAGATGAAGTGGAGTTAACAACCAAACTAGTTGATGTTGTTGCTAAGTTGGATGGCTATTTAAATTATTTCTTTTTAGACAAACAACTTTTTCTCCTATGGTTGAATTAATTCATAGGGTGAGTGTTATATATTTCCATAACTTATTCTTACAGTGTGTTGAGTAGGAAATCATGTAGTATCCTACAAGGAATCCTATAGCTACCCAAGACTTTTTTATCAATGCTGGAGTGAGTGTCTAGTTGTCATTGTTGTTTCTCTAGAGTTTCTGATCTTATGTAGTATTCTTTGTAAGTATATATGTTTTTCTCGAACCTAATCTTGTAGGAATTCTTGAAATATACTACACGTCTATTTATTCTATTGTAGCCATCATGGAGGACCCTCATACTCATTGAAAAATTCTTTTAAATTGGCAATGAGAATTCGTAATTCATACAAAATTAGAGGATGTTGTTGGAGAGGGATTATGTCGTGACTGTGGTGGAAACAAACAATTTGGAGCCCTAGAAGGTTTTGCATTGAGTTACTAGTTCCTGGAGCCAAGGAAAACTCGGGTATATACCAATATGGTTCATGTTAGTGATTTCTAGACCGTAGAGGTGCAATCACTATGGTTGAGGGTTGAGGTGGTTTGACGTCTGGAAGCCCTGGTTGGTTTTGTTTTGGTTTATTCCAAGAGATCCCATATTCATGCTTGGAATATGTTGTTGGGGTGATTGGCTAAAATAGAGATTTTGTTTAGCCCAATCTCTGGTTGGGTGGTACGTGGAAGTCCTGACTTGGTTGGCATTTTCATATGTTGATAAGAGTTAATTTCCCATTATGATTTACGAGCACTTGTATTGGTTATCATGTTGATATTATGGATGATTTTCCATGGTTTCTATGTTGGTTATATGATGGATGCTACCTATGGCTCTTCTCATGATTTGTTAAGTTATCGAATAGTTGATGAATATATGGGCTAACAAGTGTTGTTGTAGCTAGTTAGAGAGGGTTTAGAGCCTACTCGGTGATTCAAAGATGAAGACTATTAATTTATGATCATATATGCATTCATGACTTGTAGCTTACATATTCTCCATATGTTTGACAAAATGTTTGTTATGGATTAGGAATCTTTGGGTCAAGTTATGGCTTGAGTTTTTATTGGGTGGCTTGATATTAGCTTTGATTGCATTCTAGAAAGTTTCAAGAAGTTATGGGTATTGCTATGGAGGTTGTCCTCAAAAGGTGGCATATATCTTGGAAGTGCATGCTCAAATATAAAGGATTTAGGCCATAATCACATGGAAGGAGGCTTGTGTGTGTAGTTGGAGGCCTATAATTTCACTCTTTCCTTGTTGTGCATGGGGTTGGGATGTTAGGTCAGAGAAAAAGGATTCCAACTAAAGGACTGATCACCTACAGTGGATATTTAGCTATTGAGTGTTTTTTAGTCCCTATGGGATGTTAGTAAGTGTTCAGTTTTAGCACCCACTTCCTTAACTATAACTTGTAGAATGGGTCATTTCATAGTGACACTCGTCTCATTTTTACCCTAACGAGCTTGTGAATTTTGATAAATGTGGGAGGGAGAATTACACTTATACATAACATTGTTACAAAAATTGCTTAAAAACACTAATGTATACTTTTCTCCAATGCTTCACACACATCTCTACATTATTATACTAGGTTGCTCAAGCCTCTTACTTATACACAAAGTATGGGGCAACCTCCTTGAGGGGATGACTACATTTTTCTCAAAAATCCCTAAGAAAGGGAATCTCAGTTGCTAGGTCACCTTGCAGTAGTATGAAGGGGAACTAAATTCCCTCATCTAGTCAAGTTGAGACTCTCTTGTAATAGTGAGCAAGTCCCATGAATATCTCTTGCTACATCTCCTCAAAATTTGTACTAGATCTCTTCAAAATTTTGCACAATAGTCATTTTAGGCCCAAAAGTATAAAAAGTCTCATTGACTCTCCTAAGAACTCATTAAGCTATAAAAGTGCGTCATTAAGTGTAAAACGTTAGGCTTAATATATCCTTTGTGTGCCTAAGAGTGGTTTGATGGACGTTATGTTTTACTTATTTGGGAGCCTCATCCTATCCCGATACTAGAACTATTTCTCACCCTTTCAGAAAATTACTCTTCTTCTCTCCTCAAATCTTTATAATTCATCTCTATGATACCTTCCTTGACATCCCAAGATGAGCAAGCAGTGGTTGCATCTACTTGGTGGAAACCTACATTTTCTTTTATGCCTGCCATTCCTTTGACTCCTCCTCCTAACTTTGATTTTCTTGGAGTCCTACTAGTGAGGGTGGATTGAACCTAAGGCCAATCCAATAGACTCCAATCCACTAGATAATCATTTTGTATAAGGGATTCCTAGTAGTTTCAACTTATAATTGGCCAGGAGAGTGGTATTCTTTGATTTTCATTTTGTGCGACAATGCTCACCATTTGCTTTGGAAATCTCATGAGATCTCATATCCTAACAATTTGAAAGTGTCTTCAAAGTTCAAGATGGCACCCACATGTATCTACATCCAAATGTACACTAACCAAGGGTTTTATATAAGGATGACATGAGTGGAGATGAGCATAAATGGGTTTGGGTGCTCAAGACTAATCCATAATATCTCCCTTAGCTTCCTATATATTTTTTTCTTTACCTCCTTAGCGTTGATTTCCTCATGCCTCAATCAGGAAGCTAGGCCTAATATTTGTGGATTCCCCACATATGGGTGTGGATCTCATATAATCAAATCTATAAACATAATCTTAAGGAGGTCAAATTCAACAACCTTTTTCTTATTCTCCATGCTGCATTGTAAGAAAAAATCAATGAACTCCTTGGTTTCTTGGAGATGGATGGTCCCTCTGTACAATCAAGTTAATATTAAATTTACATCACTATTCTGTAAAAAATAACAATTAAGACTTTGAAGGTTTTCTACAACTAAGTGCCTCCAAGGAGAGGTATACCATAGTCCCCAAAAATGTTTCCAATGATACAATTTCACTCTTTTTTTCTTATATCACCCTTGAGATTGATGAAATTTGATTCTTAGTTTTTTGTTTTCCTTTCCAAGTTGTTCCCTCCTACTTGCTTGATCTAGCCTTAATAGGGCCATCTCTTCCCTCATTTTTTTCATCTCATCCTCTATTTTAGCAATATCAGTCTCTACCTTGTCTTAACCTATCCTCATCCATTGGTGAGTTTCAACTTTTTCTTTATTCGCCTTAGCTAGTAACTGGGGCACTATGTGTTCAAGGAGTACTCTTATTGATATTGATGTAGCAAGCTAAGAGAAAAAGAAAAAGGGTCTCTAATTCTGAGGTTGGAGGTAGTCACCTCAACTAGATTACTGACCTGAAGAAGTTTAGGAAGTGCATTCTTCACTTCCTTCACTCACTCATAGTGCACCAATAGATGGACACACTGCTCTGCATGGTTCTTCGAGACAACAAGGCATACAGTAATAAGTTGTTTGCAATACATGAGGAAATATAGTGAATTATTTAGTGCAATTCCTTCAACTTGGATGACATCATGACTAGATTAGAAAGGGTGGAGAAACATGTGGTCTCAGACCCAAACACTCAGTCTGAGATGTTGAATGAAACAATGTTAATTATTAATGCTATCCCACTTAATATATCTTCCCAATTGTTGCCTCTCCATAGGAAAAATCATCTCCCCTCTCTTTGGTTATTATATCTAAGTAATGGAATTCGATGTTTTTATGCACTCATCTCTACAAATGGTTGTTGGCATGGCACTATGGAATGCAGTTGGATTTTTTCTTCAAGATCTTCATGATAAACATAATATTTTTTTTCTTGTTGTATCTCTATTTTTATTTTAGTTACATGGAAAGGGATGTACTTCTAGGCTTGTTTCTCTCTTGTTGTTGTATTCTAAATTTCCATAGTTTTTTGTCAAAAGTTCAAGAGCACTTGTGGACAAGCTTGGTAGATTAAATTGGGACTTTTTGTTTCCATGATAGTCATAACTTTTGTATCTTAATTTTGAACTCGTAGAAATGGTGCTATTTTTGATACACCTGGTCGAAGCAATGGACTCCCACGGTAGTGCTTTTCAAACATGGAACAAGGAACATGAAATTCTATCAATCTAATATCTTATTTTATTAATGGAAATTAATTATGTTAGGGTCGATAGTTTTCATCATCAAATGTATTTGCCTTATTCATTCATTTTCAATTTTTTAATAAGTCGAGCTTATAGTCACTGCCGATTTCATAAGTTCAAAAGTCACCATTTGACATTTCCATGAGTTTATTCATCAAGTGGTCCAGTCAAAACATGAAGGAGTGTCAAGTTAATGGGAGTCATGGTCGTTGCACAACCGTTGCGCAAGTGGGTATCAACCATAGAAGTTGGAAAAAGTTGTAAATCATACTTAAAGAGTTCTACACCATCACACATCTATTTCAATCCTACCCATTACATCCATTTTGTCAGAGGAGGTGTGCAACCATACAAAGCATGGAGTGTCACTCATACTTTTCACTGCCCAGTGCTGCACAAATACTCTATTTTAGCCATTCTTTTGAAGAATAGTTTCTGATCACATGGAGTTGGATTTTGGGAAACTGAAAGATATTTTTATCAAGAATAGACCAAGTCACAATAACATATTCCATATTTTTCACAGGTCTCATAGATCAGGATTTTTGAATGCATCTTCAAAGCATAATTTTTGGACTGTGCAAATTTCCTATGTTAGTCATTGTTTTACAGAGGATTTTCAAAGGAGTTGGGGCATAATTTGAATAAAATGAGAGAGGTTGTTCTTAAAAAAAATATCATATACAATAAAATCCTTCAAGTTTTACAAAGGTTATACCATTTGGGAGATACAAGTGTTTCTTCGAGTCCAAGTTTAGTAGTTTTTTGCTTACAGAATTATGATTTTTTGTTTTCAATTCAATTAGCGAATTCAATTTTGTGGAAGGTTTGAGGCATCATATGGGTACTACTCCACCTCAGACACATATTAAACATTCTCATCAGCCTACTACCAGATGGAGTGCACATGATCATGCCTAGTTGGATTAGCTACACCATCATTTTAGTTGTTGTCATACATATTTGTGTTTTTTCTATTTTGTAATTAGTCAAAAAATGACATTATGATAATTGTAGATAGATAAGATAGGAATGGATGAATAGATAATTTGTAGATAAAGACATATTTTTTCTTTAGGATTATTTTGTCATCTTTATATAGACTTTGCTTTTAAGTTTTTACCCCAAAAACATGATGTTTCTAAACTAGGTGGATTCGATCTACTTGTTGGATAAATATCCACTGTATCTAGTCAGATGGATTTCTTTTGAAATTTTGTATTTAATATTAAAGAAAATAATAAGGGGTGCGACTTGGGAGAATAAGGTCGTGTATGTCTTTTTAGTTTCTAAACATAAATAAATTTCTCAGTGCAGAACATTTATCACTTTTCTAGAGATTCATGTGGTGCGATTTTCTAGTTATGTGTTTCCCTAATTATGTGTATGTTTACTCTCTGTCTATGCCATTTAAATGCTAATTCTTCATGTCTGAATTGGATGTAAGTAGCTTAGAATTCATCTTTACTAGTGCTCTGAATGCTTGCTAAAACTATATGAGAATTCACCCTCTGTTAGGTTCTCCTTTATGGTGAACTGTTCTTCTTGATATTTGATCAAAGATCTATGTTTCAAAATTCATATGTTAGGGATGCTCTATTTCATGTGATTGAATACCATTTTGTGTACATCCAAGTTATCTTCAAAACTCACCCAAAATTAGGTTCTTTAAAGGTAATGAAAGACTCATTCTGCCACTATACTATGACAAATGTAATAACTTGAAGTCATACCTATCTTGCCTTTGTTCCCATAAGTTCTCCATTAAGCCCTGATAATTTCTTGTAAGATCTGAATTATAACTCCATGCCCAATATCTCTTTCTCCTAAGTTAGTTAACCATCATCATTGAGTTATATCTTTTTGTCACAGATCTGGCCTCTATTTTATGTCCTTAAGCTTTATTGTTTTCACATTTTGACATTATTTAAAGTGAGGGAGCCCCCTCTGATTGGAAAGGGTCAGTTTCCAACCCAGAGGTTTCTAGTTACCTTTGTAGCCCTTTCTTTAGCCTAAAGGGATTTACGGAGTGCTAAAAGGTTGCAGAAGCTTACAAAATAAAAAAAGAAAAAATGGATATAGAACATTGAAGACAAGAGTTAAATTTGATAGGTATCTTTATTCATCATAGATTTTTTTATGATGGGTCAAGAATTTTTATGTTGGATTTCATATTAACGTGTACTCTTAGCATGACGTTTGATTACTTATTATTATTATATATAATTTATAAATTGGATGTAATTTGAATAGGTGGAAAAAATTTTGTTATTCATCCCACCTAAATTCAATTCCCACATGTGATATGTTGAGCTTATAATGATTATATCCATATAATGACTTGGAGTGTTATTTATTTGAGGATTCTCCGAAAAAAACCAAAACATGTATATTCTTTATATGAAATATAAATATATTTCTTATATAAAAAAAATATTATGAAATATTTTTATAAATTATTATAAATATGAACCAATATATTACATTAAAATTATAGTATTTTCTACCAATAAAATCAAATTCATATCCATTTAAAATTTTTGAGGTTCTTATTTATTATAAATAAACAACCAGTCACATGATAATCCATATTTCTAACATGATCATCCATATTCCTCGCTTGGAGTATAGATATACTTCTTATGGAGAATATTATTAAGTATTATATATGTCTTAATTAATTATTATGATGAATATCAATCAATCTATATATTGAAATTATATTATATCCTATAAGTTAAATCAAATGCATTTACATTTAAAAAAATTGAAGTTTCTTATTCCTTGTCTTATTTTTAATAAATAGATAAGTAATCACATGATTTCTTATCTTTTGAGATAGATTTGTAAAAAAGTCTCCCGACACTCAGGATTGAGATAGATCTATAGAAGTCAAATTAGAAGCCTCACAACACTCAAGATTAAGAAGTAACCTTCAAGAAATAAATATAAGCTCTCACAATCTCAAATTGTAAGTCATCTTTAACACAAGTCTCTAAGAAATAATGTCACTCTTTACATATTCTAAATCTAAAATCCACCAATTACAATTAATTAAAATGCATTGTAGTTCATAAATTCATTAAAACACATTATAATTCATAAATGTCTTGTATATAAAACCATGTTATATAGTACACAACAAATTCCTCCATCAAAATCTACAAATCATATCAAAGTTAGTGAAAAAATCAATATACATGAAAATTTTTAATAAATGTCGTTCATAAAAAAAAAATCAATGGTCTTGATCACATTAAACTAAATCTCAATTCATATTAAAATTAACAAAGAAGAATCATTGTTGTGTAGCATAGTCTCTGCCTCTAGTGTTGATTAATTGATTAAAGGTTGTGCTCTCATAATGAAAGCTCTCAACACAAAGCTCTCCCCACAAGTGTGTCATGATGTTTCACACTTGCGTATGCATATTATTGCCAATATTTTAATATTAAATAATCCATATATATGTATTGCAAATACCGCTATGTCCACCGCTATTCACAATAATAGCTAGGCAGGTAGTATTCCAAATATCATTAGTAACTTGAGTAAATATTATGCAGAGTGTAGAAAAAACAATGTACAATGAAATATCTCCACACAATGAAATCTCTTCACGTGAAACTCTCCAGATAAGCACAAATTTTGGTGAACACCTCTCGGAGATCAAGTATGAAAGTGCAGAGAATAGTGATTTGTTCACACTCTAGTAGAATCAACTTCTTTTGTGCTTAGGACTTTGCTAATAAATTGATTAGAGGTTGTAATGGAAGCTCTTTTCACAAAGCTCTCTACACACTGGAAGCTTTGTTAATGGTTATCTGTGTGTACTTAGGCATATGTGTCGGACTGTGGAGGAAGCTTTCAAGCTTTCATTGTGTGGACCTCTGCACTTCACATAGTGAGAAACCTTCCACATAATTTGTATGCTCACGCTCATAAACAAGTTTGTCAATCACAAAAATTACTAAAATATTTTTTTTGCATCTTAGCGCCTATAAACAATGCTGGTTGCCACCACTATGTTATTATTTGACTTTAGGAGGAAGTGTGGAAGTGCAAAGAATAGTGATTTTTTTAGATTCCTGTAGAATCAACTTCTTTTGTCCAAAAGACTTTCCTAATTACTTGATTAAAGGTTATGCCCTCATAATAAAAGCTCTCATAATTGTGTGAAGCACGGAATTGGAATCAAAAATTGTATTGTAGAAAACAAAAATGGAAAGTGATCTAGCTTAGTCAACCTGTATATTGAGAAAAGTTGTATATGTGTATTGGGAAAATGTGAAATATCATCACATTATGAATTGAAGTTATAAAGTTCCTTCTTCACCTCCGTTCTCCTGCACATAGTTTAATAGCTTAAATTTATTTTCCCTCTACCCGCTCATTCTCCCCTACATTCCCAGTCATCTGCACAGTAAAATATTCACACAAGGAAACATAATAATACTAATTTGAAATTTGTTCATGGTTAAATTTACTATGCATTGACGATATACATTTCCCTTCGCATTCTCCTTTTCTTGCACATATCTCGTCCTTTGCACATCCCTTAGACTATGAATGTTTACATTATGTATAGTTTCTAGTATTTCCTTCAATTTTCTTGATTGTTTGGTACCTATGGATCGATTTGGCATTAATGGTGAAGAAAAAGGCTTAAAATCAAGGAAAGTTAGATCGGTGGTATATTTTGATTGCTAGAGAAACCTTGCAAGCATAAATTCATGGATCAGATCCATAATTCACCAAGTTTATTAGTAGGTGTGGCACAAGTTGAAGTTCATGGAGTGCGAAAAAACTATGTACAATGAAATCTCTCCACACAAAACTCTCTGCATAAGCACAAATTTCAGAGAATACCTCTTGGAGACCGATGCAGATGTGCAGAGAATAGTGATTTTTCCACACTCCAACATGATCAACGTCTTCGGCACTCAAGACATCTCGAATCAATTAACTAAAGGTTGTAATGAAAGCTCTCCGCATAGTGGAAGCTTTTTCTATGGTTGTCATTTTCAATTAGGCATATGTGCAACATTACAACCTCTGTATTTTGCACATGTAACCCTTCAAAAATATGTCTTCGTTACTAAGGCTATTTTTCCTTTTCGTGAGGTAGAAGTTCGGAATGTGGAGGGGCTATGTTTGAAATGATAATGGAGAAATCCATAAATTGTTCTCAACATATTTAATAATAATGCATTAAAATAAGAGTTCGTTTAATATTAAAGCGGGATGCACATTTTTGTGTGCACAATGTAGAAGGGCAGTGAACGTTTTCTTTCTGCGGAGTGTCAAAGTGGAGTCAAAAGTTTTATTGTACGAAGCACTTTTGTGGTTTTTCTTATCTCTTCATATAACTTTTTTCAACACCTCCACACTTCGCACATGTAGCCTTTTAATAGTATTTCTTATAACTATAAGGAAATGTGGAGGTTAGAAAGTTTTCATTATGTGATGGGACAATCAATGTTTTCATTGTTCAGAGTGTAAGAGATGACCTATTAAAATTGTAGTAAGGAAGAGATTCTTTTGACTTATGCCTCAGTCAAAGAAGAAAAATTGAATTTAGTCTCATAGTAATTCGAGTCAGCTTTTAGTTAACATGTGAGATGTGGCCTATCACTAGTTTACTGTTAGTTAATTTGAGTTAGATGGATTTCAATGAATTGTGGACCAATTGATGGCTGAAATTAGCTAAATAGTTATGTCATATCTAGTTTATATCATTTAAATAATCTCTAGTTCTAGAATAGAGATAGTTATGAGTTTAGTTGGGTAGTTGACTTTCTGTTAACTCAACATGCTCTCAGTTAACTAGTTACAACTACTAAAATTAACCCTTGTAGGTCATGCAATTTGAATTGCCTATTGAGATTGGATGAAAGCACAATTGTAATTCAATATTGTACAACAAGTTTTGTGTACAAGATTGAGAATTAAGAAGTTCTATTTCTCTTTGGAATTACAAAAGGAAACATGGGAAATTCCTATTTTTTAGGGGTTGAATTGCGCTAGGAAATATGAGCTTCCTAGCAGGATTATTTGGCTAAGTGTTGGGTTTTTCTTCAGAGGAGTTGATTAGTATTACAAAGGTTTCAAGCCTAAAGCATATTCTTTGTAATAGATTAGATTAATCAACTGATAATACAAGCAAGAGGTTTTTTCCTAGTTGGTTTCCCTAAATAAATTTCTCTGTGTGATTGTGTTTCTATTCATTGTTTTCTTTCCCCAAAATTTGTTGGAGAAATATTGTATCTTTTGTGATCACTTTTCTCTCATTAAAAATTACAAGGTTTCAAGGATTTTCTACATGGTATCAAAATTGAAAACAACATAGAGACCAAGTGCCTTGATCAGACTCAAAGTGCATTGAAGAGGAGATCATATGGTGTAGGAATTTTACAAGTGTAGGAATCATGTCAGTGTATAGTTTGAGGGAAAAGCATGCCATAGAAGTGACTTTGAATTTATGTGCATGGAAGGAAAAAATGGAGGCTATGTTGGATGAATGGAATTTTGGAATACATCAATTTGATATTCCTAAACCTCCTACATTAGGTGCACAAAAACTAACTCAATGGAGGAAGGATAATCCCAAAGCTAGGAGGATGATCCTAGAAGGAGTTTGAGATCATGTTGTTCAAAATTTGCATGGGAAGGAGATAGAATTCTAGATGTGGAAGGCCCTTACTAATATATTCAAACGAAGGAGTGATGCCAACAAAATTCTTTGAAGAAAAAAATTAATGAGCATTCAAATGGGCAAGGATGAGCCCATTATTACATATCTATCCAGGTCAGCGCAAGTGAGGGATGAACTTGGAGGTGTTGGAGAGACAGTTCCATCATCAGAGCTTGTGAGCCTTGCTCTTCTTGGGTTTCCATAATATTGACATGGTTTCTAGGATTTTGCGAATGGAGGAGATAAGCTCCCTGATTGGGAGAGATTGTGGTAAAGTCTCATGTAGGAAGAGATATAGAGGAATACATGAGATGGAGTCTTAGCTAGAGTTGATGAGGAGGAGAAATCTACTTTTTCTAGCAAAGAGAATAAATCCAAGGGAAAGAAGGCCCATGGAAAGCCCGACTCTAGTAAGAATGGAGGTGAGAAAAAGAAGGATCTTAGCAAAATTAAGTGTTTACAATGTCATTAATTTGGACATTATGCTACAAAATGTCCAAACAAGAAATCCAATAAGCATGTTTCAACAACAAAGAGAAGAGAAGCCCTCTCTTCTCTGTTCAAATTGGATTTTTGTCTAATAGCTTGCATGGAAAGATCAATTTGAGGTAGTGTGTGGTATATTAACTTAGGTGTTTCATTCCACATAATAGGGAATAAATATTTCTTCAACAGCTTGGAAGAAAAATATATGCAATTACATACCAAGCTTGGAGATGACGGTAGATATATGACCAAAGGATTTGGTACAATATAATTTAAGAGGGAGCATGGTTCCCTCCTCCATCTCAATAATGTAATGAATGTTCCAGGATTGAAGAAAAATCTTGTCTCAGTAGCAGTCCTTGAAGACAAAGGGTATGATGTAGTACTTAGAAAGGGGAAGGCCCACCTCAAGAATTATGCTTTAGGTCAGGTCAAGCAGATTGGTGTCAGGATATGACAGAGTTTGTTCAAAGCCGAGATGTTGTATAGATTTGGGATAGGTGTATGGGACATCTACATCATGGAGCTTTGAAGATACTCAAGCATAACACCACTTGGCTACCTCATAACACCCTTGAGCAACATGATGCATGCAAGGGTTGGAGTCTTGGCAAATATTCCAAATATTCCTTTCAGGGTTGAGATAGTAGAGCTGGAGCTATTTTGGAGATAGTTCATACAAATGTTTGTGGCCCCTTATCCACTATTTCACTCAGTAAGCACAAGTATTATGTGACCTTCATTGATGATTTTTCTCATAAGTGTTGGATTTATTACATGAAGAAGAAAGATGAGGTCTATTCAAATTTTGAATAATTCATGCCTTAATTAAAATGAGACAGGGAAGAAAATCAAGTCCCCAAGGAGTGATAATGGAAGAGAGTATATCTAAAATGCCTTCATAGATTTATGTGCCAAGGAGGGAATTAGGAGGGATTTGATTACACACCATGTTGCACTATAAGTGGTTGCCCTTATTCTTGTGGGCATATGCATGCAAAACAACTATGTACTTGCATAGTAGGAGTCCTCACATAGTCCTTGGGATGATTACACCTGAGGAGGCTTTCATTGGGAGGAAGCTAGATGTCTCCCACTTTCACATTTTTGGATCCATGGTGTATTCTCATGTGTCCAAAGATGATAGCAAGAAGTTGAAGCCTATTTCAAAGAGGGGGTTCATTGTGGACTATACTGATACAACACATTTTTACAGGGTGTACATTTTGTCTCTCAAAAGGATTGTTTTGAGAAGGGATGTGAGATTTGATGAGGAGAAAGCCATGAGGATTTCTCTAGAGTGAGAGCTGAGCATATCACTAGATGAGGAACTTCTAACTCCTAAGGAGGAGCCTTAGTAAAATTCATAGTGTCAGGTCTTGGATAAGGGCAAGAGATAATTCTAGGAGGATGATGTGGCACTGCCACATGATGAGGATCAAAGAGCAGGCCGAGTGGAGGTACCCACTCACATAGTGACTCCTAGAGATGGGAGGAAGAGGACCAGGTTGGTTCATAGATTGGTGTAAGAAGCTCAAGAGTAGGTTGGGCTTCTTAGTTCCTCAAAAAAACAATGCAAATCACCAGATAACTACATATGTGTTCGGTCCTTCGTTTTTTGAAAACGTAATAAAGAATAGTTGCAGAAGGTAAATGGAAAAAGTGGTGAGAAACATATCAACATAAATATAAAAATGGCAAGGAGGAATACAGTATCCGCACTTGCGCAAATGAAAATCAGAGATGTGCGCTGCAAAAGATGACAAATGGGACTAGTTTTGAAGGAATTTCCAGGAAGAAGGGAAATAGTTCCAATATTTTTTCAAAATAGACCAACTCAAGCCAGGATCAAGAAACTGCCAAAGAGGATCAGATCAAGTGAGGGTGCATATAAAGAAATGAATAAGGGAGTTGAGCGAGAGATATTTTTATATAGTTTGGGTCTATTTGGTAATCTAAGTTATTGTATTGGGGTTTCTATGTCCATGCAGAAGATCTAGTGTTTGTGTCTTGAAAACTTGATGTGATATTTTGTCAAGAGAGAATCTTGCCGATATGTATAATTTCTATTGTAATGGTTGGCATTGTTAGTTAAATGGATTTTGAGAAAATCTTGTGTTAGTGTTATGTTTATATGCCAAATGTATGACCCCTTTAAATTTTCAAATTTCTCACAAAAGTAATGTTCATATATCTTTCTCAAATGAATGAATGTCTTACTTATGATATGGTTGCGTGGAAGTTAAATATTGACACTGCCAATTATATTTGGATATCAATATAGATCCCTCCATTTTCACCTTGGGTGAGACATGCCTTTGAAAAGGGAGTGAAAATGTCAATGAAAAGCTAGACTATGATGGTATCTTTTGTTTGCACCTCATGTTGAACTTGGACCATTAACTTTTTAAAATTTTCTGCCAACAAATGCTTTTGTTGTCGGGACCCTAAGATTAAAAGGGATCTAGATCATGGTATCTAAGATCTTTGGTCAAGGTATTCAAAACTGGTGGCATGAAAAGGTCGACCACTTTATTCTAAAACAAGCCCAACTATGCCAAAAGAAATTAGAATGGGTTAGATAAAAAGTTTTATATTTTGAACCTACCTGTGATTGATATGAAATCTTTTGGTGTTAGTTTCTTGAAAAGTTGTAAGATTGGCTAAGTGTTTTACATTGTAAGGTATGGGTTGGGAGTTAGACGATGATTTGCAAAGATTGGTCAGCCACTGATATGGATGAACTCCATTGGTTGGATACATATATGACAAGGGCTATTGACTTTTGGGTGAATGCAAGTATGGAAGGTTAGATTATTGAGTTTCCTATTAAATATCATTAGTCCTTTTCTAAAGCGAAAGCAATTTGTATGTTTAGACTCCAGGATATATTTTTGAAAGAGATTCTCCTATGGATTAAGGTATTACTAGTTGAAGAAAACTTGTTACCTTTCCAAGAAGACCGAATGGCTTCTTAAAACCCTAGGTGTTTGGGGTTAGATTTGTGGGGAGGAATGGGGTTCAATTAAAGAAAATCAAGGGCTATTGCGATGGATCCAAAGGAGTTGTGCAAGGCACGCAATTATAGAGCATGACAAAGGGCAAGAATATCTAAGTGGTGAGAAAAACAAAAAATCAAAGGAAATAATTGCAAACAGATAGGAGAAGTGGTGATAGGATCAGCGTCACAGAAGTATAGCATGGATAGTCCTGAGTTGCGAAGGAGGGAAGTGCATGAGGGACTTTCTCCTAGTGAAGTAGGAGATGTTGGTGGTAGTTTCACAAAGCATCTAGTAGGGATTGTTATACCCCACTTAGAGTTTGAATAATTTCATATGCTTGAGCCACCAGTTCAGTCGATTATGATGTCTGGATAATATACTTTGATAGATGATGACATGCATTTTTTAATTAAGTGACTGTTCTTTGAAGATGAGTTGGTTTCTAGCAGCAATAACCCACAAAATATGACTACAACACTTCTTGTCCCTAATATTCCCCTGGTATTGTATCAAAATCTTGATTAGTTCTTTTCTATGTTAGCTAAAACTATTAAAATTTAGCAAATACATTCCAGATATAGTATTGGTAGGTCCAATGGAAGCAATAGTTCTTGTAGTGGTACTAAGTCTAGTTTAGTTAATAATTTTTAGCCTGAATCCAAGGGATCTATAATTTTTCAGAGGGGGCACACAGTCATGGCTGGAAATATGGTCGGCTCACTAACTCATTATCGATAGTTGTTAGGACAGAGTGGTGAAGATTTTGATCAACATTTGTACCTTTGTGAGGATGTTTGGAGGGCTCGGCAAACTCCTATTGCCATTAAACTTGTTCAATTCCAAAATACTTTATTAGTCGGGCACTTTGATGGTTTGTTAACTGGATTGATGCAAATCCTAATGCCATGATGGATGTTTTTATATAAGATTTTCTCCATAAATTCAAGTTACCTCAGTTGAATCAACAAGGCCTAGCATAACTACTAGATATCTGTCAAAGAGAAGGTGAATCTGCTTGGTGGTGTATGCAACACTTCAAAAATGCTATTAGAAAACTTTCTTATCCCATTGAGCCTCACCATCAAAGGGATTGTTTTATTAAATATTTTCTACATATGACTTTGATTTTGATGTTGCAACAAAAGGTTGTGAAGTTACAGGATGCTTTGGAGCAGGAAATACAGATTGAGGCAATCGTGGGATATCCTCAGGATTATAAATTAGGAGTTTCTTCATCTATCCCTGCTAGTATGGGACTCATAATAAAATTTCTACTCTTAATAAGAAACTAAAGTATCTTACTCCTACAAGGCCGATGTGACCTCAGGTTTTGTTCACACACTACCAAGTTCAAGGGTATCATGTCACTAAATTCCCAAGGCTCAGAAGTCAAGGGCCATCAAGTTTTTCTATGGGTCCTACACCACCACCGCTACATAACCCTAGAGCAGCCCAAATTCCTTCAGCAATGCCATTGCCAAGTCCAACTTAGCATCAAGCATTCCCTCCACAACAAGGTATGTCTCTCAATGAGTATTGTGAAATTTGTAGATTTTATGGTCACTCATATCAGTTTTGTCCCATTTTGAAAAATTACTCCAACATACCCAACAATTTATTTTTTGAATTCCGTGGGTCATTCCTTAGATGCTCAAGTTGATCGTTTATACCATACACCATTACGCATCAGTGAATCTACTCATGGACGAGGAGGTGGTACCCTGAGGGGGGAGGACAGGAGGAAGAGGTCTGATTAGGTGTTCTAACTATGATCAAGAAGCTCATATGGAAAGAGAATGTCCAATGACAAGAAGACATTAGTGTTCACACTATCAGGTGAATATGCACGCTACAAAATATTTTCCTGAATTGATTACCCATTGGGAAGGGAATAACCAGATGAAGGGATCTAATTTGATTAATGTCAAACCACGAGAACCAGAGCCATTGGCACAATCAAATATTAATGTCGTAACTAGAGGAGGAAAAAGAACAGGAGATGATGTTGTAACCTTTGGAAAAACAAATGTTATAAGGCATCCATCACCAAAGAAATCTTATAACTCCAATCAATAAAGAGAATATTATAAAGATGGAGTTGAATTATTCCGACAATTAATGTCTTCTCAATATCTCTGAATTGAGTAGTTAGAAAAAGGTCGGATCAAAAGCCCCATATCATTACAAGAGACATCCCGACCAATTCAGGAATGGTTCAAATTGTTCATAAAGATAATGGATGATGAGTGACTTGTTGGACAGTTGAGCAAAAAGATAAAAGATGTTATGAAGGATGACTTAAATTCCAGTTCATGAGGCTGAGTAGATAAGCCCCATTGTCATTCAATATAATAAAGATTTATGTGGGATTCAGGTGTGTGTTGATTATGTTGGGTGTGGAGCCTGATTATCTTTTGTATTCAAAGGTTTCAGTCATATGTATACCTAAGGAAGGTTGCACACCCCTCCACACAGGGGGTTGTAGGGGGAGTTGTCCCCCTCACGGGGGTCTGGGGGCTAGCCGTCCCCCAGCGGGGGTTGAGGGCAGCGCCCCTAAAGCTAAAAATAGATGTAAAATTGCCTTGTAAAAGTATAGTAATTTCTAGTCAATCTGGGCCATCCATTAGGCGGATGATTTGAAGGTAGATGTTATGTTTAATTTAGGGTTTTTTGCCCTGGAAGGCAACCCCTTGCTATATATGAGGGAATTGTATTGTGTCTATGTATATTTGTATTCGGAGTGAAGAAAAGAGAGGAGATTGAGAGTGAAGAGGGAGTTACAGCAGATCTACTGTAGGTTGTATCTCTTCATTTTGCTGGATAATATCATAAAAGAAGGACTGGCTGTTTCTCTGTGGACATAGCCCAAACTGGGTAAACCACGTATATCTGTGTCTCTCTTGTTTTATGCATTTTATGTGTTTATATTTCTGCAATATTTTATGCGTTCCATTGCTCTGTAATATATATTTTTCTAACAGATTATAGGATCCTTAACCATGCTTGTATACATGGCACCCATTCCCCACTCCTTTTAGTGATGATGTTTGGGATAATTTTGCAGGCAACGAGTCTTATTATTTTACTGATGGATTTTCGAGTTATCATCAGGCCATGATTGCAAAGGAGGAAAAGAAGAAAACTCCATTTACCACCTAATGGGGCTCTTATGCATATAACATGTGCCATTTGGGTTAAATAATACTCCTGTTGTTTTCTCGTGGATTGTGATCACTGCTTTCCAATAATATATTCATAAGTTTCTTTAGGTATACATGCATTATATTAAAGAAACATTCCAACTTGCTAAGAGTGATGTTTGATATTTGTAGGAAACTTCAAATATCCTTAAACTTGAAAAAATGTATTTTTGTTGTTCCTTTTGGGAATATATTAGGCCATACAGTATGTAAGGAAGGAGTATGTGTGGATCCTACCAAAGTTGCATTGACATTGCATATGCCTCCTCCAACCTTGGTGAAGCCATTGTGGTCAACCCTGGGACATACTGGCTATTAACATCAGTTCATTAGGAATTATTCTTTAATCATGGCACCACTAGGGAAGCTATTGAAGAAATCAGAAAGGTTTATTTGGTCTACTGAACCTGACTCTACATTTGATACTCTCAAGGAGAAACTAGTAACTACACCCATTCTAGTTTCTCCATATTGGAATAAGGAGTTCCATGTGCATATCGATGCATCCAAAATTGCATTAGGTGTTATCTTCATGCAACCTAGAGATGAAAATTTAGATCATCCCATATATTTTGCTAGTCGCAAACTTTATACAACACAGAAGAATTATACCACTATAGAAAGATAAGCTCTTGATATGGTATAATCCCTTCAGAAGTTTGGACATTATTTGTTGGCATGACCATTTAAATTCTTTATGGATCATTCGGCATTGAAGTACTTGGTCAACAAGCAAGGGTTAGAGAAGAAAATATGTTGTTAGATATTTCTATTCTAGTAGTTCACCTTTGAAGTTATTGTTAAGCCAGGAAAATCAAATGTAGGTCTTGATCATTTATCTTGCTTAGAGTAAAGGGAGTCAGGAGGATCCATTGAGGACATACTTCCTAACACTCATGTGATTCACATTAATGCAACCCCATATTATTTAGAATACATTGCATTGTTCCTCTTAACAGGTCAATGCCCAGAGGAATATACACCCACACAAAAATGACATGATTTTTCATGTTTCTGATTATCAATTGATTATAGGATAGTTATATAATATGGGACTTGATCGTATTCTCAGACATTGTGTATTGGATCATGAGTGGGATTATATTTTATGGGAATGTCATGTAGGTGTCACTAGAGGTCATCTTGGAGGAAAGGCTACTACTCATAAAGTATTGCGAGTTGATTTATGGTAGCCAAATTTGTTCAAAGATGGCAAGGACTATGCAAAATGGTGCGATGTTTTCCAACAGGTTGGTCAACCATCACGATGGGATGAGATTCCTTTGCATCTTATCTGGGAATTAGAAGCATTTGAGAAATGGGCTATTGATTTCATTGGATAAATCCACTTGCTTGCTCGACACTCTCATTCTAGATATATCATCACTGCATGAGATTATTTGACTCATTGGATAGAGGTGACCCCTGTTAACGACTGCACTACTGATACAACAACATTATTTATTTTTGAGAACATCATTACCATATTTGGATGTCCTCAAAGTCTTACCAGTGATCAAGGTTCCCACTTTATTAATGAGATAGTTTGGACACTGCTACATAACTTTATGATTCACCACCATAATAGTAATCCTTATCATCTGCAAGGAAATGACACAGTTGAAGCGTTTAATAAAATTTCATAGAGAGATCTTACTAGAATTTTCTTTGCAAATAGGGATGACTAGGATGAAATGGTTCCTACGACCAAAAGGTTGCATAAATATACACCTTTTAAGTTAGTTTATGTCTAGGAAGCAGTGATTCTACTAGAATTTATAATTCCTAATATTTTTATTTCTCATGCCATGAAGATGTCCAAGGATGAATCCATTCTAGAGAGGCTACAGGAGTTATGGAAATTGTATGAGTAGCACATCCTTTCTAACTTTCACCAGGTGGTGGAGAAGGAAAAATTCTTGGCATGATCAACATATCAAAAAGAATTTGTTTGTGGTGTGGGATCATGTGTTTCTTTATGACAAAAAGTTCTTGCAACATCTTGGTAAGCTCCAAATGCATTGGCTAAGTCCATTTTATGTTGCGGAAATTCAAAATTATAGAGTTTTTAAGCTTGCTCAATTGGATGGCACCCTTATTCCTGGTTGGGTGAATGGAATTTTCTTGAAGCCCTATCTTGTTTCGCCAAATTTTGTTTGATGTGCTCTCTTAAAAGGGAGTATTAGTTAGGATTTTAGCTAGTTGCGTTAATTCCTTTTAAAGTTTGTTCCTTTTTCTTAATTGTTTTGTTATTCTTAGTTAGAGTCAATCCCTTCATTGTTGCATCAATAAGGCTTTTTGGTTTGCGACCCACTGTAAGTGATTGTGTTTGGGGAGGGTTTCATTGTGTCTTGTCTTGTCATTTTTCTTAAATATGTGCTTTGTCAAGGGTTTCGCCGCATCTTGTCTTATCATTTGTCTTAAATCAATTTCTTGTCTATCATTAAGTCTAGTATTGTCTTAGTTAGTTTTCAATCTTATCTGCTAGCATATCGATACTATTTCCCATTACTCCTTGATTAGGGGTGTCACTCATTTAAGTTTTCAAACAAGTGGAGAATGATGTTGTAATAATGAGGGATTTTTGGGTTCAGTGCATATCCATAGCATAACGGTCAATTCATTTCAACCTTCAGTTGTATGTTTCTCTATATAGCCCTCAGTTGTTGTCATTTGCATATCATTCCTCTTAGCATTCCTCTAGTTTTCTATATTTTTTCTGTGTCATGTTCTACTGAGTCTATATCCTACTATCACCCAATTGTTTATTTTGTTTACAATCATTGCTATGAACACCTAGAATGATGTTGTTTCTGTATAAACCACCTTCGAGGACAATGTGTTGTAGCTAGTTCCAAATTTGGGTTGTTCATTTAAGGAAGAAAAAATTCCAGCTAATGAAGCACCAACGATCCAAGAGCCGAATGTATCAGCATTTCTGTTGGGTCCCTATAATACTAGTGACTACCCCATTACTATTGTAGTTGTACCCCTTATTAATATTGTTGTGCCCCTATTGTCCCCATATTGTTATTATTGTGCCCCATATAATCCCTCTATTGTTATTTTTCTGGCTTTATATTATTATTGTTAGGTCGGCTGGGTTATATTGTGACTCCTTAGACTCCTATATATAGAAAGGAGGTTTTGTCATTTGAATAATCCAAGAATTGTTCATTTATGTAATGTAAAGGAGGCTTCCCCCTCGAAGAGGCTGAATTTTAAGGCGTTGATCTATCTTTTCTATCTTTTTCTTGAGCTGGTTTCATAACATTTGGTATGAGAGCTTTGGATTCTAGGGTTTCGCTGCTCCAAACAGGTCGTCGTGGCATTTTCACTATAACTTTTTTTATGTGACATTTCCGGAGCTAAAAAAAAACCCCATTTGAGAAGACATCGCACTGAATCTCATGTCCGAATTTCAGAGCCTTTTGCGCTATATTTTCAGAGATATGAACTGAGGAATTTGGTCCTTTTGCAGAATCCTGAATTACATTCAAAACAGGTGACCTGGGGAAACTCGTCATAACTTTCACTCTGAGCATCAGATTGAAATTTCGTAAAAAGGTACAGAAAGAGGACGGATTGTAGTTTCTCGTATATATTTTTTAGAGCGAAAGGTCAAAACAGGGACACGTGGCACGTCGTACACATTCGCTCTACTGAATTAGTCTATAATCAGGCCACTGTAGGATTTGGCATAACTCTTCATTGGAGAATCCAATTGGGGTCATACTAGTGGCATTGGAAAGAGGACATAGAGGGCTACCGCAAGTCGCAATTTCAGAACTAGATGATCCAAAATTACAGAGATACATCATAGGAAATATCGAGCTCCTACAAAGTGAAAAAAGGTGTGTATATTTTTTAAATGTTTGCTTAAGCTTGGTTTGAAAAATTGTTTTGAAGGAATTCAAAGGGCATAGTGAAGCATTATTATCAGTAATTGATGCCCCGAAGAAAGAAAATGGAAACACCTAGTAAGCGACCTGAAAGTTCTAGCATGACTCATGAAGAAGAGGAAGAAATGCAACATGATATATCGAAATTACGAGACCAAGTGCAACAAGTATCACTTGCATAAAAAGGAACAGAATCTAAGATGGATTGTTTAAAGAAAGGTGTAGAAGCTAAGATGAATGACGTGGAAGCTAAGATGGATGATTTGAAGATAGATTTGAAGACAGACATGGAAGAATTGAAGATAAATATGAATAAGTTGCTA
>APFE030070981.1:43827-63912 GCA_000404065.3 Pinus taeda | reverse complement strand
AAATAACATTAAAGATATTGTTACTTCTAAGTTCAAAAAAAAATTATGGTGTGAGAAAGATTTAGCGTCTAAAAGAAAATTAAGTTATTATAAGAAGGTCATCAACCCACCCTTGAAGATCAAAAGTATCTCTCTATTCTATCTAGCTCAAAAAAGAAAATTAATATAGCAAAGATTAGAACGAATTCTCATGAGCTCCATAGTGAAACTGGCCGCTGGGTAGTTCCTAAAACGCCATGGATAAAAAGGATCTGCCATATTTGTGAGAATAGGAGCATCGAGGATGAAAACCACTTCCTCTTAGAGTGCCCTGCATACAACCACATTAGATCTCAATTTCACAACCTTTGTTACAATACTGACCTTCTTAGCCTTTTACAATGCCAAAATTATAGTGAACTCGGGAGGCTTCTCTCCAAGCTTTTTGAGCATAGGAATAAAATCTTAAATCAAAATAAATAATTTGTCTTTAGGTCCGATAGATCATTATTTGGTCTCAGCGGACGTTAACCATCATCATCATCATCAGCAAATACGAAACAGTGAGACAGGAGATCAGCGCAGAAGAGGCAGACGCAGAACCAGAGAAAGCCACGCAAAGGCAATAGAGACTGCGCAGAACCTGAAAGGCCTACATCATCCATGCAAAGGCTGTTGGAGTGATGCAAAACCCCATTGAGGCTGCGCAGAGCCTCAGTAGGCTAACACAGAGGGTTTCAAGCTGTAACAGAGGTCAGTAGGACCTACACTGGGTTTAGGAAAGTGCTGGAAGTTTGTCTATCTATGGGTAAGCCAGTTTGGCACCCTGTTGTACAAGAAAATTGTTGAATAATAAAATCCTCCCTTACTGCACCGGTTTTCCCACATTGAGTTTTTCTGGGGACATTAGTCCAAAATAACTGTGTCAATGTGTGCATATTTTTGTTTCTGCATTACGATGTGATATCTGCAACAGTATTTATTTTAATGTTTGTTGAAGTAATTTCATGAATAACTTATGATGAAATAAGTAGGAAAAGTAAATCAGTCGCTGCAGTGATAAAATTTTCACACTCTGCATCTACACTGCAACTCCCTCTCATCTATTGTTGTTGCAACTGCAACTACAACAACTGAGAAGCATCTGAAATATTGAATCATCTATGTACAGTATGATGCATCTATCTCCTGAGTCTCTGACTGCCACTTGCATCTGCACTGTCACTGAAGGATCTGCGCTACAGTTGACTCTGCTACTAAGCCACCTACTTTGCTGCCAACACTGCACTACACTCCTCAACATCTAATTGCTACTAGTCTGCAACTATTACTCTAGTGGCGATTGCATCAACTGCCATTTATCCATCCTACTACTAAATACTGTGGGCCCCGTAGCAAGGTAATGATCCATGAGGTGGACTCCTCAAGGATCCTTCCCAAATTTGTAGCTCTCTGGGGCTACAACTCCAAGTCACCCCACCTCACTCCTAGAGCTATGGTTGCCAACATCGTGAAGTCTTCCTCCAACCTAGAGGACAACTTTTCGATCTCAGCTGGCGCTGCCTAATGGTCCTACTTCACTGACTTGTCCTTTTGCCTGAGAGGACACTGTGTTGTAGTGACCGAGCTCACCACATCTGAAGCACTTGACCTTTGACAAGTCCTTCTTCTTTCTTCTATGTTCCCCTTGCCCCTAACTGGGACCCTTTGATGCGAGGGCCACATTTTCCTCCTTTACTACCTTTGATCTGTTGCTACTGCTGCCACCAATGGAGCTCTTTAACAGAGCTCGCCTCAACTCCTCTTGCTGCAAGTCTGACCACATCCTATCCCATTCTGGTAGCTTGTCTCTGCCCAATATGCTTTGGACAAAAACTTGCCACTCCTCAAAGACACTATTCAGTGCCAACCTCACTAACTCCATTGGTTGAGGCGCTACCCCAACAGCTACAAGTTGGTCCCAGACCTCCTGAATCCTTGTGAGAAAGGGATCTACGTCTTCCCTTTTCTGCATCTTGATGCATCTCATCTCCTCCTCTGAGAACATCTTCCACTACTCGGAAGTGCCCTGATATAGTGTGGCAAGAGCAACCAATATCTCTTTGGCAGTATCCTTGCTAGCTATGTGTGAGACAATATGCTCCCGAACTCCATCCAGCATTAACTGCTTCGCCTTTTCCATTTCATTCCTATATTCCTTTAGCTAATCTGCATCCTAGGGAACTGCCACAACGCTGTCTACGTAGAGCTTTAGGCCATATTCATCCAACAGGAAGGACATCCTAGCCTTCCAAATGACATAGTTGGAGGAACCCTCCAACCTATTCTTATCTCGTAGCCCAGTTGTGGCCATCTCTAATCAAGTCGAAAACTCCCTCTTTCCCTATGCTTGGTTGTTGCTTTGTTATTCGCACTCACTTCTGGAATGTGTGGCTCTGCTAGATGCTACTCCCAATCTGCAACTAGAAATATCTAACTTCTGAGACTCGAAGTTCCCTAAGGAAAATTTTCCCTCTGCTATGTGTGCTTTTTTCTTCCACCCGATGCGGCTTCTGCTTCTGCAACCTATAGCAAAACCCTCTATGTCCAACCAGGAATCTACTTAGCAAAAATCTGAGTTGTCGCTGCTCCCTCTACATGCTGGAATCACTGATCTAGGAGATTTGACCTTTTTTGCCTCCTGCATTGAACAAAATCGAACTTTCCCGCGCAACTTGGCTTTCCTAGCAATGAACTACGCCACCTCAAGAAATTTGGCCTGCTGTTCCTTCTAAGCAACGAAATTCTTTCCTTCGCTTCTGAGCTTCCGATTGATCACTTATGCTCTAATACCATGTGAAAATTCCAGAAACCAGAACCCTATTGCAGCAACCGGTATTATTTCTTCTAACAGATAAATTAATTATTTAGTTTATTGCTATGGCAACATCAAAATAAAGACACAACAACCTTCACAAATAAAATACTGCAGAAATAATAGCGCTGGAAATTGAGAAAATTCTAGCACACAATAAAAATGACACCGTTGTTTTTGGACAAATGTCCCCAGAAAAACCCAACTTGGGAAAACCGTGCAGCAGGCGAGGGTTTTATTTTATCAAGCAGCAGTGAAATATTAGTACAATCAATGGATGCTCAATTAGCAATCCAATCAACAAGTAGCTGATAGAAATAATTAGAGAGAAAATTCTGTCACCCCACAAGCAATCCCGACATTGGCTTCTACAAAAAAACTGGTTGTCCAAACCCCAGTGTGAGCCCTTCTGTGCTGCCTCTCACATGTGTGGCTTGAATCTACCTCTACGCAAGTTGTTTAGCCTGCCTCTGCTGCTGGAAGTGACTCTCCGGCACTCTAGAAGACTTTCCCGACCTCTGGAAACTGAATCGACCTCCTCCTCAGCTAAATTGAACTGCTCTGTGTGAGCTGCTACGCAATCTCTGCACTGCTTCTACATGGATTACTTCTGTCACTTATTGTTGCCTCTCTAGATCTGGAAAACTTCCTTCAGAGTCCCTACCCGTCACCCACTGCTTTGATCTCTAGCTCTCCGGCAGCTAATTCTTGCTACTCTAGAAATCGATCTGCCAAGGAAATCGAACTGTTGGTGTTCTCCAGTGTGTTCTCCAAGTGCCCATTGACTTCCTCTTATAATCCATTGTTGGAGCACCAACAGCCAAGATTAAACCTTAATCAATGGTTAGGATCATCTTGAAGTCGATCCTTGTGAGCTTCTACATGATTCTCACCTTATCTCAATTAATATATTAATTAATCATATTCCCTAAGTTTAGACTTCGGAAAAATTTAAACAAAAAAAAATTAATAGTCTAATTGAGAAACTTCTAGGTGGAATTTCCAGAAACGATTTCTAGGTTTTGGAGATTTTGTCTATTATAGCGTCTCCACCAAATTTCGTGACTAGAACACATTTGATGCTACACAAACTACCATTTTGCAGACAGGTTGGCATTAAGAGGGAGACAACTATTCCATACATTGCTAAGAAAAATGGCGTCGTTGAAAGGAAGAACCAAACAATCATGGAAGCCACTCATGCCATGCTCCATGATCAAGGCTTACCGAAGTTCTTATGGGGAGAAGCTACCAACACTGTCGTGTATGTTCAAAATAGGAGCTCGCATCAAGCTCTGGATTTCAAGACTCCTAAGGAGGTCTTCACTGGTAAGAAACCCAATGTTTCTCATTTTATAATTTTTGGTTGTCCCGTATTTTCATGTGCCTAAATAGAAAAGAAACATGTTGGAAGCATCTAGAAAGAAGGGTGTATTTGTCGGTTATAGTGAAAACTCAAAGGCATATAGAATCTATGTGCCTGGTCAAAGAGATGTGAAAGTAAGTCATGATGTCACCTTCGATGAAGATACTGCCCTTGGGAAAGACAGAGATCTCCCCATTCCAAGGAAGGACAATGATGATGCTATGGAAAAGCAGGATGAACCTCCAACAGAGGAGCCTATGCCTGATCTTGATGGTCTGATGGATCTTAATAATCCACCTCTTGGCGATCCCTTTACCTCAAGGAAACGACCCCTATGGCTCAAAGATACTCTCAAAGACGCTGAAATACATACTGCTCCAAGAGGGATATTTTGTGAAAGTAAGAAGCCAAATAGGTACTAAGGATATTTGGTTGTTATGAGCACTATTGTTCAATCTAAACCATGCACGTTCTAAAAATCCATAAAGCACCAAATATGGAAGGATGTGATGAATGAGGAGTACGAATCGATCATGAAGAATGATGTCTGGGACTTGGTTCCTAGACCCAAGGACAAGTCTATGGTCACTTCTAAATGGCTTTACAAAATCAAACATGAAGCTGATAGGAGTGCTAAAAAATACAAGGCTACATTCATTGCTTGAGGCTTCTCTCAAAAAATAGTGGACTATGACGAGATACTTGCATCAATTGCTCAAGAGACGTGGGATGGTGGATTAAAAGTTTGTGTCTACTCTAATGGAACTCAACTTCAAGAAGTTATGTGGAATTGTTGTTGGGCCCATATTGGCAAACCCTTCTGAATATAGACAACTTGTGGAGGCCCTGATGTTCTTGGTAAACTCCCATCCAGACATATGCTTCGTTGTGAATACGTAGAGTCAATTTATGGTCGAGCCTCATCACATACATAGGATTGCTGCTAAGAATCTCTTGAGATACCTCTGTGGCACAATCAACTATGGACTGAGATACATTACTGGGAATTTGAGGCTACATGGATATACTGATGCTCACTAGATTGGGGTGTGCTTCAATTTCTTGGATGAGTAGAAAGCAGAAATCGGTTGCTTTAAGCACCGTTAAGGCCGGATACATTGCAGCTAGTATCGCCTATTGTGAGGCTGTTTTGCTGAGGAAGATCTTTAGTGAGATATTTGAGCATGTGTTGGATACCACCATGATCTTTTGCTACAACCAGAGTGAGATTCGCCTTTCAGAGAATCCCGTGTTCCACGAACGCTCCAAGCACATTGATATCAAGTAACATTTTATCCGGGATATGGTATAGCGAGGAGAAATAAGGCTCCAACACATCACGACTGATTTGCAAGTCGCAAACATCCTCACGAAGCCTTTAGGGAAGGTTAGATTCTTAGCCTTCTAAGAGAGACTTGGAGTCGTGGAAAGACCCTCCCATGAGGGTCCCACTTGAGTTGGACATTGAGCTCTGGGAGCACCCTAGGGGCTTGGGGTACTTCTTGGAGCTATGACCGACCATAGGGTGAGTGGTTCACCTTCCCCTATTGTTGCATTGTGTACAAGGTGAGTGGTTCACCTTCCCCTGTGATACCCCATGATGGTTGACATGTGTAGGGTGAGTGGTTCACCTTCTCCTGTTGATGCCCCAACAAACATCCTACCCACGTAATTCGGGACTCATGGAAAGTACCTCTCATCTAGCCAATGAGTTGGGAAAAGTGCATAGGGACCATAGCACTACCAATAGATGCATCGTGTACTATTGTACTCCACGTTTAGGATGCATGGTGTTCAACAACTTGATCTAGGATCAAGTCTAATTGAGGCTCTACTTCATGACTGACTTTTGTCGGTGGACAGTGGTAAGGTCTTGTGACTCACTCTCGATTGATTCTTCTTCATTATTCATATCAAGAGTAGAAATGAGATGAGATACAAAGACAGTACATGATGACAGAATGGCATGATGATCGATGATGATGGATGGATTGGCAAGTGGAAGTGTTAAAATTGGCAACTAGAGCCAAATTCCACTTTCGACAACTCATTTGATGGAGATGATGATTGCATTGAATTCCTATTTTCAAGAGGACCAAAATTGATCTAAAGATCATCCAATCCGGACAAGAAGAAGTGTGGTTTTGAATTTATGCCCACACATGTACAAATCGTTCAAGTCAGCCACATCATCATGTAGGCTCATGAAGCCTAATAGACATGTCTCTTCACCCTCAATGACTTGTATAAATACAAGTGTCCTCTCACCTCATTTGGCATAATCATCACTCACACATTTTTTTCTCTCCTTCTCTCATTGATTCATACAACTATTGGACATATTCTCTCACTCACACATGTGGCAAAGGAGGATGAATTTCAGACATAATTACAAGGCCAAAAATTTCATATTTTCCTACAATTTGACCAGCGTTGACTTTGACTTTCCAAGCAGATTTCAACTTCGATTTTCTAGGAAAATTTCTATTTGGGCAGGTCGTACACCTTGGCACAGAAACTGAGGCATTCTAGGCACTTTGACTGTTGCAGAAAATTGTAGATTGACTGCGGACTTCATGGCAGAATTTTGACCAAGTTTGACCGCTGACTTTGGGACTATTTTGGGCTGATTTTGACCTCCAATTCAAGTCGAGTTTGACTGGATTTGACCAAGCTTCAAAGGAGACATTTTGTTGTTGTTTTGACCACCATTGACTTTCTAGTTAGGGTTGAATTTGACTGTAGTTGACTGCAAATTTGACAGGACTGTTTTGACTTTGATTTGGCAAGTCAACTTTGACTTTTTGTACTCTCTCTCTCAATTGAACATTCGATATAATAATAAGAAGCACTAATCAAAGGGTTTTCCCCACATTGGGGTTTTTGCCTGGCATCTGCCAAATCTGGTGTTCTCTTGTCTTGGCTTGTCCTCTGCATTTTGTTTCATGTTCTATCTACATTTACTATCAATGTGATTGCTATCGGAAATTGCCATTGCGCTGCTAAAGTACATTGAAGTAATTGTGCTAAGCATAGAACATAACATTGTTAACAAAATTTAACAATTTAGATAGACTAGATCCTTTTCAATCTATGGCATATGGAGTCTAAGATACAAACTATTCTAGGGTTTCTTTGTAGTGATTCTAAATCCAAACAAAACTAGGGAAAATAAACTAACTTACACTAGGGTTTGAGATTTAGTTTCTCAATTTTTGGATGATTAAGGGAAAAGAACAAACCTATCTTTAATCTTCAAATACTTGGAAAAAGGGTTTAGCTCAAAAAGGGGCAATGAAGCAAATACCAAATAAACTAACTTAGCACAAGAACATTAATACCATGGAACATAATACCAAGATAAGCAAATAAATTAACTTCACCATGCAACATCCAAGATTCTCCATTAGCATCCATGAAAAGTGATCACATCACATCACGAAATCCACCCAAGAAAGTCGCTCAACTAGGCCTCCATTGCACCCAAGAGAGAGAAATCACTATTGAAGAGAAGTCATGATCCAAGTGTGCTAATGAATTCAAGCGATAGATTGACCTTCTATTTATATGAGAGCAATTAGGTCGATTTATCTTCATATTATGCTCAAAGCCTTAAAAAATGCTAAATCCATGATGCAAGGTGGATAAGTCATCAAGTTGATCTCCAAAGATAGCCAAAATAATGAAATAACATGAAAATAAGCCTCAATTAACCCATACATGTGAGTTTAAAAGACCCCAAGGGTGACATCATCTCCCAAAATGCATGTCTCTCCATGAAAATGTGCAAGGGGTGACCCAAGCAGTTTGTCTCATCCCAAAAGTCATGTCTCCTCATCAAAATGGTGCCTCATCACCAAAGAAAGCCCTCTCAAGACCAACATCATCCTCCATTTCATCATCAATTGCATAGGGTGATGTCATCATGTTAGAGCATGACATCATTAAGGTGGAAGGTGTGAACAAGGTTACCAGGGAGCGGGAGCGAAAGCGGGGAGCGAGAGTAGGAGCGAGAACGGGGCGCGACATTTTCAAAAGCTCCCGGTTCGGGAGTGAATTTTTATATAATATATATTGTTATATTTTTTTATGCATATATGTCAACAAAAACATGTAGAATGATGAATTAGATATCAAAAGCATAAAAACATGGATTGAACCATATAACATCAATCATCTAGAAGTTATAATCTTCATCAACCACGTCCACAAGTTAGTAACATACAACATATCAAGTCTCATGATTCATCAATCTTAAAGTTTGAAGCTTTCAAAATTCAAATCTAACATTTATCGACATTGATCACTAAAGTTGTACTTCTAACCATTACCACTACCAAGTAACCAAACTATAACAAAAAATATCTAACATGAAATAAAATGTTTCAACTTTCACGAATCATCATATTCATAATTCATTGCCAATGAGTTATAATTGCCAACTTCAAACTTCAAAATTAAATTGTCATATATTGTTTACAAAAAATATCATAATAAATATGAAAGATTCAACAATTATAAAAACTACTAGAAACTAGAAAAGACAAGTAAATCTATTATCTATTGCTAATGCTTGGGCCTCTTACCACGAGAAATGTCTAATTTCTGACCAGGTCGTGGTGGTCTTCTAGGAGTCTCCTCCGTTGCACGACCAAAACCAGAAGGCACATGCCCTCCATGTGAGGATGTAGGTGGAGGCAGCCGCAACAAAGAAACAATTATTGCAACTCGAGCACTGCTACTAGATGGCGAGGGTGGCATGGTTATTGTTGCTTCTTCATCATCTTTCAAAAGTTTTGCTTCCAATTCTTCTAGATGTATAGTGTCATCCTCCAAATTATCGTCCTCTGGGTTGTTCTCCCAAGTATTATATGATGTATCCTCATAAGCTCGATCACGATAATGACTCAAAAACCTCAAGTTGTAGTGTACATAAACCAAGCTTTATGCTCTATTTTCATTGAGTCTGTTTCTTCTCACATTGTGGATGAAGCTATAAGTTCTCCAACAACTCTATGCAAAAGAAGTATTTACAACCTATAAGAGCACTTTTTTTGCCAATTTTGGCAAAAGTCCCTGGCCGCCATATGCTTCCCACCATGTGATGGCATCAAATTTGTCTCTCTCTTCCATTGCATGCAAAGAACCAAACGAACCAGTGCAACTGAAGTATTTGCCTAATTCAAGACGCAGATTAGCACACTCCTTGTCAGGGACCAACTTGTCTAATGCTTCCATATATCCTTTAGATACGTCTGGATTTGTATGGGGTTTGATCCTAACCCCACCCCAGGTGCAGGTTGACCCAACCAAGATGGAGAGCAGTATTTTGGCATAAGGATATACGCCAAGGCACGCAGTGGAACATTAAGTTTATTCCACCGTGCACACACACAATTGTGAATCATTGTATACAAGTTGGGATCTGTTTCCTAAACAATATCTTTTATTTGCCCCAGCATGCTATCCATCTGCTCATACAACTCCCAATCACTGGTTTATCTGTATCTACAAAACGAATCATGCTATAAATGGGCTTGGTGAATTGCAAAACTTCCCTCACAAATGCCCAAAATGTGAAAATTTCTTAATCTACACATCATAAATCCTACTGCAATCACTAGTTTATCATCTCCTACTCATTCTTTACATTCAACAGGTTATTTAATTATATAAACAACGATGAAAAACACTATTGCAGACCACATACATACATATCATGAACTGAAATGACATGAGACAAATACACAAGGGACACCGTTATTTTTAGACAATCGTACCGAAAAAACCCAATTTGGGAAAACCGGTGCAGCATATAGAGGGTTTATATTATTAAGCAGATTTTTTAATACAACTAGGGTGCCAAATCCATCTCACCCAATAGAGAATAAGCCCAGCAGAAGTACCTCTATCTAGAGACAGATGAACAAACCCCACAGGTGATTGCGTTGTTCCCAATGTTGGGCAGCAATGGTTGCTCCAAGCTCTGCGCTGGAACTGTGTCACCACCTCTAGGAGTTGTGACACTATGTCACTACGTCAAAGCTCTCCCTCTGCGTTAATGCGACACTGCATCGCTGCGTCAAAGCTCTACCTCTGTGTCACTACGTCAGAGCTCTCCCTCTGCGTCACTTTGTTAAAGCTCTCTTGGTGCTTCTCTGCCTATATGCTATGTATTCTCGACCTTGGACTGAAGTCCCTCTATCGAATTTCCCCTCTCACTGCAACAAATCACTTGTTCGATTTTCTCAGCGAACCTCACCCCAGAAAAATCGAAGTAATTGATCTCTCAATTGTATCTCCAACTGAACCTCAAGCCTCCTCTTATACTTTTCCTTGGAAGACTAGAATCTTAGTTGTTCTAGAGGAACATGATCTCGAGACGTACGTCAAAAGTGTTGTAGTTGTTCATGTTGACAACGATCAAAAGAAGAAGTACAAAGCCAAGCAGGGGAAGGCGAAGAGGCTCATTCTCAATGGAGTTTGAGATCATGTGGTCTCACATTTGCAGGGCAAGGCTACAACCCGAGAGGTGTGGGAAGCCTTGTTTTCTCTGTATGAAAGCTCTTTCGAATAGCGAAAGATGTATTTAGAGCGGAAGTTGCAGCAGACTTTGATGTAGAAAGGAGAAGGGGTGAACCTCTATCTTCAACGTCTTCAGAACACTAGAGACCAGCTTGTTGCAATGGGGTCCACTCCTCAGGCAACCGCGATGGTGAGGATAGCCCTGAATGAAGTCTCAGATGAATGGCAAGTTTTCGTCCAAAGCATATTGGGCAGAGAAAAACTACCTTCATGGGAGGAGATGTGGGCAGCTCTTCAACAAGAGGAATTAAGGAGGGACCTAGTGAAGGTCAACCTCAATGGCAGCAGTGGGAGTGGCACAAAGGCGTAGGAAGTGGAGGAAAACGCAGCTCTAGCATCGAAGGGATAGCAGAAGCCGAAGTGAAATAAGGACATTTCGAAGGTGAAATGTTTCAATTGTGGCAAGCCGCAAGATGGGCCACTATGCATCCTAATGTCCTTTGAAGAAAAAGGTTAAGGATGAGCAACATGATCCTAAGGCTGCTTTAGCAAAGATTGACGAGGATGAGTTTGCCATGAGTGCCCACACATCTCCAGATAAGAGATGGGGCGATATTGAGTTGTAGTTGGGTGGACTACATGTGGGCAGGATCCTTGAGGAGTCTACCTCTTGGATCAATTCCTTGCTACAGGAGCCCAAGATTCAACAATAGCAAGATGGACTTAGTGTCAAATGATGCAGTCTAGTGTTTGGAGGACAAATGCAGTAGCTAGGGACCAAAGACTGATCAGCGCAGAGCAAGGTTGGTAGAAGTGTAGCTGGCACAGTGCAAGAGTTAGCAGCGGCGCAGAATATTCAGAGAATCAGAATCAGCAACAGTCAGATTCCAACATTCATTGTATTATGTTGAACAAGTTAAGTTCAGCTAATTTTGAATGTTTTTTCAGTTCCTTCTCTCAGCAACTTAGTTGCAGTACGGATGCAGTGTTAGCAGTGGCAGTGCTAGTAGCATAACAAATGCAGCGTTTGAGAGGGAGTTGTAGTACGGATGCAGCAATGGCAGTGGCAATGTCATGGGCAACAGTACAGTAACAGCAATAGCAGAGTGTTGGTGGCAGCAACAATGCAAAAAGGAGGTGCTTCAGAAACAAAGCAGCATGCAAGTGGACATTGTTGCTATAGCACTTTCCTTGCTAAGAGGGAGTGTTAGTTTTTGGTAGCATCGGAAGTTCTCTAGCCTTGAAATTTGGTGGAGAGGCTAACGCACATGAGTTCTAAAGACCCCAGAAACCGTTTGGTGAAATTCCACCCGGATTGTATTTTATTAAAACAATTATTATTTTTAATGGAGTTCCTAAGTCTAAACTTAGGGAAATTAAAATATTAATGGGTATTAATCAAAATATGGGTGAGAATGATCTAGAATGCGGATCAAGTCATTTTTAATCTTAGACGTTGATTAGAGACTTAATCTCGACCGTTGAAGACTCAACTGGAAAAGTATAATATGGAGGCTTGGGGTTCATTTGGAAACACACACAGAGAGATTGAGGAAATCGATTTTTTGAGGTGAGAAGTTCTTAGGAGGAAAATCGATTAGGGAGATCTTGTAGCAGAGGGGCAGTGAGAATCCGAGAGAAGATGACGCAGAGCCAGCGCAGAAATAGTCGAGGTTAGCCAGTCTTGTGCCGGATCAACCGGAATTCTGTTGAGTGAAGTGAGGTAAAACTCACTCAAATTTTCCGCCAGTATTTTCTCTGTAAAGGATTGCTAGATGAGCATCCTAGATTTGTATTCAGATATTTCTCCTGCATAATAATAAACCCTTAGAGTTGCTGCACCAGTTTTCCCACATTAGGTCTTTCCAGGGACTATTGTGTCCAAAAATAAGTGCGTACTATGTATCTTGTTCTTTGCTCTGCTTTCTATTTCATGAAATCAAATATTTAATTAGTGTAGGCTGCAAAAGGAATTTGCTTCAGTATTCAAAAGAATAACTTGATGAATGTAATTTAAAAATCAAATAGGTGAAGTAGATTTAGATTTGTTGTAGTAGGGGTTCCTTTAGAGTGTAGGAATTTTCACAAAAGGAAGTTGTGATCGCGAGTAATCAAAGAATACTTGATCAAGTGGAAGGACTTACCAGAAGAAGAAGCTTCTTGGGAGACTGAAGTGTTTCGTCAACAACATCTGTCAAATACGTATGCTTTAAGGACAAAGCATCTTTTTGGGAGGAAGACAATGTTATATAAAGAATTAATTATTCTGTAACTATTAGTTTAATTAAGGCAAAGGGCATGATCAAAGATCATGCCCATTCACCAAGAGGCACTTAGGACTGTATTTAAGCCAGGGCCTGTCACTCTGTAAGTCATCCATTCATTCATTATTAAATAAAATATATATCTTTGACGATAATTGCTGAGTATTTCTACTCCATTTAGCCTCCTGAATCCATTGATGCACAAAATAATTTGACTTCCTTCCTGTGTATAATATGATCTCTTGTTGATGGAATCTTTGAAAATTTGTGAAGGATTGACACTTAAAACTCCTAGTCCATCTGAAGGAAGAACACAACCTCAAACATGAACAACTGATCTCTGAATTTGCTATTCGATACTTGCAAACAAATTCATTCAACAATGAAGACTCCCTGAAATAGGCACACTGGAAGTTCTGAAATGATCTTCCCCAAGAGCTAACTAGGGTGGCACTCGAAGTCCATCGAAATTAGCTTTGAGTTTCGCTTGAAACTCTTGAAACTCGCTTGAGCTTCTTCTCAATGTCAATTAGAAATGAATAGGAATAGAATGTCTTCCAATTGAATCCAATCCTCTATTTATAATTCTCCATCGAGCCTCCTCCTAGCTTCTAGATTCTCCTTTTTCCCTATTATTTTATTGGTGGGGCCCATTTTCCACTAAGAGACCTTTTGCCATCATTTTAAATAAAATGGTAATTTGCCTCCTTTCTCAATAAAATATTGTTTTTCCACCATTCTCCAATAAATAATAATTTTCCTTCACTCTGCAATAAAATATTAGTTTGTCGTCATTTTCCATTAAAATAATATTTTGCCTTCCTTCTCCAATAAAATATTATTTTGCCACCATTCCATTAAAATAACAATTTCTCCCTTCTCTCACAAAATAATATTTCCCCTTTTTGATATTTCCTAAATTTTCCAAAACTCCTAAGTGATTTTTGCATGCACAAAAATTGGGAACATCACAATTAAGTACGAATAACATGGAACACTACCGTAATCAGAGCCTCCTATTTGTGCCCCTCCTACCCAACAAAGAACCATGCCATTTGTAAGCCCAAATTTGTGCAATCTATGACCCTGTAGGCCATGTAGGATGAAGTGTAAACATGTATCTATCTAAGGTATTTCACTTTTTGAAGTGTTGGTTTGTATTTTCTACATTACTCATCTGTATGTCAAATTTAACACTTGTGTTAAATTAGCTCTTAACCTTCATTTTAATCTAGGGTTTCTAAGCACTGCTCTACTAACTTGTTAGTGAAGCAATCTAGGTATTGTGTTAACCCCAATGGCATTAGACAAGTTGGCCTAACGTGAGGAAATTGTGTTGAAGTGAAAGTGGGTATATCTCCTATGTGCCTACTGCTTGGCACATTGATTGGACCTTGCCGAGACTAATAATCCGAGTGGTACCATCTCCATGATAAGCAAAATTCAATCAACATATCACAAGGCTGAATACATTACAACTAGAACTAATGCTAATGTCTATCAACATAAATCAATTACTTCATACTCTGCACCTTCCTCTGGACATCACACACCTAACCATTGAATAGTTAGTAGAGACATAAGGGTAATGCCAAAGAATGTGCGTGTTTCCATAAAATGCCCTTCGGTCAAGCCAATCATATGTTTGGATCATCTACAAGTATCTATCACATGTGATAAGATGAGAAAAATCATACTCATACATCATCACAATGGGTAACACAGCCCACTTTTTTTGGTGTAAAATGCCCTATATTTACATATTTTGATCATCTTAATAGTTAAACAAAGCATTTTCTTTAGAAAAAATAAAACTTAAAATAGAGTTGATGGAAAAGCTTCCTTTGGAAGAGTCCCTTCCAAGTTAGCACAAAGAAAGTGAAGATCCATGAATTATGCAGAATTAATCAAATCTCCACTATGCTCAAGTAACAATGGATATGAAAAAACAGAAAATATGAGGATTATGGAAGTTTATAATATAATCTAAACCATAATATGCTATAAGCTATTGAATTTTTTATCTAGGGCATAGCTTAGAATAATTTCGATATTTTTCACAATATCAAACATTATTAGCATTGTCTAAGTTTTTATACAATTATAAGAAAATCATTCATAAGCATGAAAGAGCAGTCGAAAATCACAATAGAGTTATCAAGAAACCATGAGACACAAGACACAGATATTAGGCACACAGCCAAGGCAAAACCCACAAGGGGAAAACCCAGAAAAAAAGTATTTCCGTATGAGAGAGAGAGAGTTTCCATATTCATCCATACATCATAAATAACAATAGCAGAATAATAGCCAAACCAGTAACCAAAATCATGATCAAGTGCCATCTCAAAATCCAAGTTCCTGAAATTTCGGTCCTCCCTAGAATTTCGGCCTCCTGAAATTTCAGCCCTCCTGTAATTTCACTGGATCAAAGATGTATGAGACAAAATTGATGTGTCCAAATGAGGAGAAATGATCTTCTTTACATAGCCCTCGAGTGGGGGTCGAATGGGTGCCTTTAAGGGGCCCAGCTGACCTAAAACATCATGAGGCCGACTTGAAATAAATTTGGAGGCAAATTTAAAAATTCAAATTTCTCGTTTATTTTCCAAGATGAAAATACCGACCATGGCTACCATATTTTTCACATAAACAGGCTTATCATTTTCACTACCCTAAAGAATGACTCAAAATTCTTCACAAAAGTCTTAACATTTGATGCACCAAAGCTATCTTAGTCATTAACCATTAGAAAGATGCTCATGAGAGGATTAGCACGGGTTGCACTAGAGTTATCCTGCTCAATAATCATCAGATAGGCGTCGCACTTTACAAACATCTTTCTCTCACCAGAAAACAGTGTCAACAAACACATGCATGTCGTACCTCTAAAAGTGGCACGAAATTGGTGAATGAAACATGCAATGGGCCCCCATAAATAAACTGCAGTGTCTCCATAAATGTCACCAAGTTCCATTCAACAATGAGATAGTCCAATGAGGACTCTCTGCAAAGATAGTAAACAAAATTAATACCATTTAAAATCCTAGCATAACAGGCTTACAAATTCTAGGTAAACAATAAGGTAAAACAGAATTCAGTAATCAGCTACAAAATTTAAGATCAAAGTTTGAAGTCCAACATAGAAAATTCAAAACAGTATGCCTATCCCATAGTACTCCGGGGAAAAGTTCAAAATCTCATACAACAACCCAATTGTAAGTGTGCCGGTGTAAAGTTCATGTGCTTGTCAAACAATTAGTGGATCTCGAAAGGCTGGAAATCAGACATATGAAAATGTGACAATTACCAGGTTTTTCCCAATCATAAATGTTAGGAGCAAACAGTTATGGCCAAGCATAGCAACCGTTCCTAGTCCTTCCTCTTGGACACCCATCGTGCTTGTTGATTCTACGGAGCACCTAGAAGCTATAGCTTCTTTTTTTTTTGCTTTTGTTTTATCATCAAGTGGCATGCATCAGTGTCTTGTCTTTTTTAGCGATGTACTACTTCTATGGTCCATTCAACCAAGTTTAAAAAACTTTGATTTCATTTTTTATTCATAAAGTAACATTACCAGCCCATATGTCAATTTTTAGTACCAAGTCATTGGCAAAATGAGCTCTGTGGATAACATGGATTTTTATGTTTATATCTAGCTTTCACAGTTTTTTGGGACAGAGGGACATATTTCCAGGATGGCTAGAGAGAACCCCAAATGTCAAGGAACAGTGGGCTACAAGAATAGGTGATCCCCCCTCCAGCCAACACCCCCCATCCAAGAATATAAAATAGAGATAGAAAATATCATAAAAAACTAAATTTATTATCATTGAATCATGATTAAAGACAAGTAACGCAATCCCCTATTGAATAATTGATTGGGAGGCTATAGTATCTACAAAAGTGTTCATATCATCATTTATGATACGTGATAAATTTTAGTCCATGGGGGGCAGCTCAAATGGCGATCGTTGTGTCATGAAGTATTATGTCAACCATGAGATTCAAGGTTCAAAACCCCAGTGGGTCAAGCCAACAAATAAAAAAGATAGGTGAAATTTTTTTAAACAAAACTAACAAAAATAAATACATATGAAAGGGTTATCTTGGATATTTATATAGACTAATTACAAGTGTTTATATCTATGTATGTAAAGGAAAAGAAATTAAAAAGAATGATTCATTATTTACATTTCCATTTTGTTGCCCCTTTAGAATAACTACCCTAGAGAGACACTCATTGGATGTGATGTTGCTGCATTGACAAGGTCCATCTTCCATTTTCTCACTTTTCACCTATAGTATAATTTGTCACTTTCAAGGGCATTTTGATGAGCAGGACAATCTGGTTGCGTTCTGATTTTGGGTCATCTTCACATTTCCCAAGGCAGTGCATGTATCCTGAGGCATTGATCACACTTCTCAAGGCACTGTTGAAGCTATGTTGCATACATGGACACCCACGCATGCCATGTGTAAGAAACTAGAGCACTGTCCTCATTGGTCACTCTATGGGCTGATTATGACATCTTTTGAGGGGAGATTTGTGATTACAGCACTTATGACAGCAGCACGCATATTTTGATGACATGGAGAGGATGAATGGGATAGTTGGGATGACATCTTACTCTATTGACACGGGTTGGTGATGTGGGCTTGTTTTAAAACTTTGATTTGAAGAACGAATGAGCTGGAAATGATGAGTAATTTTATCTTAGTTTTCCATCACTATATTTATTTGGGGTTTATTGACCAAAATTTTGACTTAAATGGTCAATTGCATGATTCATGGAAGTCCCTTGACCCAAGGTATGACCATGGACTTTAATTTGGGACATTGTTTGAGGGTATTGGACCATTATATCACTTGATTTATGGGGTTATTTTAAACGAGAAGAATATTAAAAGAGGACATTGCACAAATCAAAGGTTCAAGCTAGTCGTTGCTCAAATTAAGGAGGTGGACTTCTTCAAAGGACCATTGGAAAATATTATCCCACTAATCAAGGAGATCGACTTCTTCAAAGTGGACATGTTTGACTTTATGAAGGGAACGTTGATTATTTTCTCCAAGGAATAAAAATATTTATTGACTTCTTCTTCCCTAGTTGAATGGATCGATTCACCTTTTATGAGATTTATTATTTCTCATTGTACATGTGGCATTGACCACTTTTATTTTATTAATTCTTAGTTTTAGAAGTAGATTAGATTTGGAATTTCCTTGCTAGATCAACAGAAATTCCACAAATAATATTATTTTATTGAAAAGGAAGCTCCTTGCCTCCTCTATATAAAGGAAGGGCTTCTTATTTGTAATTCGTGGTTGGATAGTGGGAGGATTCCTCTCTCTAGGGCTTAATGATGTTACAAACAAAGTTCTTACTCTACAATAATCTTCAAAACACTTGGTACACAAAGACATCCATTGAGGATAATATATATTGAATATTATATAAAGAAATGATATGAGATATGATGATTACAAATGAGGGCGAAAGCTTGCTTATTTACCTAGGCAAGTACCCCTTCACAAATGGTCATGTCCTTATAGACATGCCTCTTCAATACTAATTACTAGTTAATTAATCATTATTTATGACAATTATTGTTTATATTATTTGTATATATATTTATTCCATTTCTATTTTTATATATATATTACTATTTGTTTCTCTGGAAAGCATTGTCCTCAAAGCTTATTGTTGACAAGGCATATTATTTGTTCTTAACTTCTTTGTCATTGTAATCTATTTGCATCTTTTGGAATTCTTTGATCTATCATCTTCGTTGATACAAAATGATAAGATCCACTGAGTGATAAACAAAATAGTAGAATTGAGAAGGGATCTGACCATCCTAAATCAATCTTTTGTGGAATCTTGTGGTTGCTGAAAAATTGTGATAAATTGTTATAACAGGATTGGATTGTGCAAACTTCAGTATTCTTTGGAACATAAGTTTGTTGTTTATGTTCTGAGTGATATAGATTCATAGATTAATTGAGATGTTTGTTCTTGTGATTCAAATGTAGATAAGGAGTTCTTTTGGTTTGTCTTTCTCTTATCATGTGTGTCACAATATTCTGATTTACTTCAAGTTTTGATGTGGTTGAGTTGGCTACAAAATCTTCACTTGGAATTTTCATCGTCTAAACTGCAACATCTGAGTGTGTTTTTTCTTCAATTGGCTTGTCTTCTTCTTGAGTTGTGATATTCACCGGATCGGTATTCATTCTTTTCTCTTCAACTTGAATTTCTACATTTGAAGATTTCGATGCTTCCTTTTCAATAAGGTGTTGTACCTTGTTTTCCAATGACTTCTTGTCCTTCTTAAGCTTCTTAATTTGAGTTAGTGATTTTTCACTATGGTATTTAAGCCGAGAAACTTCTTCATTTTTGTCAGTGGTGATTTTATCAACTTCCCTTTGCATATTTTGTATTGCTTTTTTACTTTCTTGAAAAAATAGTTTTGAGATATCATGTATTTCTTCTGGTGTTACTGAATCTGAATTCAATGTAATGTCTTGTAGTGTTATTTTTTCTTCCTATTGAAAAATGTTAAAAAGTTCTTCATATTTAGGATGAAAGACCCTAGTGATTCCATCCAAGGAAAACGCATAATTATATTACTATTTTCACAAAAGAAGGTTTTAAAGGTTTATTTTTTTTATTTATTTTTTTTTATGGCCAAAGGCCTAACAATGAAATGGAGAACCTCCAATTATTTGTGTGGATAAAAGCCTCAATCACTTAGCAATGAACTTGACAAATACTTGATGGCCAAAGGCCGGATCAGACTCACACTGTGCAGCGGCTGAGCAACCAGAGGATCGAACAGCTCTGAACCAATGTTATGAACAAAGTTCATAAACGCAGCAGAATACTTAGAAGATCTTAAATATATAAATATCCATGATAGGACAATATATTTATATGGAAATGTATAAAAGATATGAGATGATATGATGAAATGTTACAAATTAGGGCCCAATTATATAGCTAGGCAGGTGTCCCTTCATGAACGGTCATGTCCATAAAAACATGTCTTGTCAATACTAATTACTAGTTAATTAATCATTATTTATGACTATT
>APFE030070981.1:16531-43624 GCA_000404065.3 Pinus taeda | reverse complement strand
AACAAAAAAAATTTCCTAGTGTTATTCGAGTTTTGGATTTATTATGTTGACGGGATCTTCAATTACCTTTTAATTACTTATCTGATAACTAAGGGACTACTCATTTAATTACCAATCTGGTGTTCGTATGAACTTGCAAATTGACGTGCACCGTATATGTTAGTATGATATTGTTAATTTGTTGATGAGATTGTAGTATTCTAAATGAATGTCATAAAGAAGGATATTAAAGTTCTTTCACAAGCCACCAAGAAAGCTAAACCACACTTGCAATCAAAACCACAATTGCGGAATTGAAATGCCACACTTCTACCTAGTGGGCTTAGGAAGCTTATTGTTGTAACCCCCAACACAAGTAGAACACACCATACAAGCAGGAAATAAATCACATAGGCATCAAGGAGGTGACTTGCTCAAGGATTAGATGATCCTGAATTTTGTAACAAAGATGCACATGAGATGCAATGCTAATAGGCTACATTCAAACTGCTATTATGCTTAAAAGAATATGAGTACAAACATAAATGATATTCCTAATACTGTAAAACAAAGTAAATAGATTGAGTATTTGGAAGCAAAGTAAACCTAAAAACTAAGGATTATACTTGTCCAATTAGTAAGTTGCCACAATCTAAGAAAACTGAAAAGCTACTAAGCTAATTGAAATGTAAAAGAATGTTAGAAACTAAACTATATAGTTACAGGCAGTACCTGGCTAAAGAGGAGGGGCTAGCTCCTTCGGTGAAGCACTAGTTTTAAAAGCAACAGAATGCTAATTAATCACCACACTTACAGTATTGTGGCATCAGACTTCATGTGAATTGCAGCGCAAGACAAGCATGCTGTAACACTAAATAAAGCATGTTGTAGCATTGGTTTCAGGGCATGTTACAGCATGAAAATAACAAACTTACAACAATGTTGCAGCAGTGTGCTCAAGGTAGTTGCAAGTTTGCAACAGCACAGGGGTGTTGCAGCAGTGGGTCATGGTGTCGTTGTGACAACTTGCAACAACAAAGGGGTGTTGCAGCACTTGCGTTATAGCAATATGAGGGTGTTGCAGCAAAACATCAAGTATTACAACAATTGCACCTGGATAACCTGCCTAAAGTATCTTCCCATGATTTTCCACAAGTTAGCACAAAGGGGTAAATTCTTCCCTAAATACACAAATAAATAGTAAAATGGAATAAGCAAATGACAATTGTACCTTGATCAAAAATGCATTCTTGTGGGCAAAAAGAGTGATACAATTGTTAATTTTTCAAGTGCAATAGATACTAGCACAATATTTATGAATATTTATAATTACTTCTAATGGCATTGATCTTCTTTTAATTTTTCCAGTATATCATTAAGCAATTATACTTCAGAAATTCAACAATACAAGAATAGTAGAGATCACAATGCACAAAGAGCACAAAAAAATTACCCTAGGAAAACCCACTAAGGGGAAGAACCCAATAACCTTTTCAATAGAGAAATTCTTTTGTTCAACAAGAGACACACCTAGACCATCTAGTCATCAATTAGGTCACACTGACCTTCAAAAATTCCATGGTCAAGCCTTCCAATCTGATCTAGCACTTCGCTCTACTGATCTGCCCCAGAATTTCGGCCCCCTTGCAACTGCCAGAATTTCGCCCCCCTGTAATTGCCAAAAATTCAGCCCCTACAACAAAAACTGACCAGAAAGTATGTGAACTGAAAAGAGAGATAGAGTCCTTCCATATATGCGAGCTAGAGAAGAGAGAAAGAGATCAATTTCATCCTTCATCACATCCTTCTGGTCCTTCACTAGGATGCCCATAAACTATCTTGCGTGAACGAGCGTGGCTTTTTTGTTATGCCTTGAGGAGGAGGTCAAGTTGCCTTTATATATTGAACTGGCTGGGTCAAATGGGTGTGACTCTGCCTGGCTTGACTTGACTTGGAGGGAGGCCGACTTGACAAACTTGGAGCCAAAATTTTCAAATTTAAATATTCAAATTTTCATCTTTTAAAAGTCCAAAAGGACATGACTCAAAAATATAATTTTTCTTTTGACTCTAGCATTAAAAAAATGCTTTACAATAACCAATATAAATACATCAAGGGCCAAAATATATATTATGAAGACCGACCATGGTTACAAAATTAAAGACTCCCTTTTAACTAAGAAGGTATTTGTAATGACTATCATAAGTGTTCTCAAATTGACAAATTTCTCTATGAAAAGGTTATAAAAGCATCATCAACTTGTCAGCATTTTTGACATCATCAGCATCTCTCACATCACCAATATCTCCTCAGCTTCTTTGACATCATCAGTATCATCATCGGCATCAACTAGTAAGTATTAGCACCAACTAGTTGGAATCTCTGACACATTGTCATCGTCAACTAGTAGCCATAAAGGGTCAGTACCAAAGACCAAGCTAGTCGGTACTGACACGTGGCACGCCACAACTAGTCGGTACCACTGACCCAACTAGTCAGTACTACTAACCTAAACTAGTCGTAGTTTACCATCCTGGTCAATCTGACTCGTGGTGAAATTCCAAAGGCCATGCTCCATCTAAGCAATTAGGCCCTATTACCCACCATGTTGTGGGTGATATCCCTAGGAGAAAAAAAATCTCCAAGATGTCCTCAACCAGCAGCCCCTTGCAGCCACCAACTAGTTCGTTGTGCCACTTCTCCGCCACCTAAGCCAGCCATGTGGTCCCTCATCCATCTGTCATGATCGTATGTTTGAAGGTGGGCCTCTCGAACCTAAAGGTATGCCTTGTCATTTGGTAATAAGTATTGTAGTATGCTTACCATGGACACTTCTGGGCATTGATTAATGGGGGGATTCGACGGAAAGAATGGGCTAGGTCTATGCTCTTGTCCCCTAGACCCCCTTCTTGGGTATTAACCTTGGATTTTAGTCCCTTGGGATCTCTTTTACTGACCATTTGGCATTAGGGATGGTATTTCATGGGAAACCCTAATTTTGGTTGTGTGGTCCCACTCCCCCATCCGCATATATTACCCCATTTCCACTCATTATTACCTCGTTCATCATTTCTCCCACCTGGGTCCACATAAGGCTAGCTCTCCCTTTCCCCTTGCGCACACCTTAGGTCGGGCCTGGATTGATGCCCTGAAGGTTGATGTCACTAAAAAGAAAAGTAAAAGCATAATTGGCCACATTCAACAGGAAGATGTACCACAAAATGCAAAAGATGGCAAGGACAAACACATTTAGCACATGGGCAAAAGCCAATAGATGAGCTCTACCCCATCATCATGGCCATCACCCTGGTTTCTACAAGCCTTAGATGAGCCTCCTTTATCATTCAGGAACCCATGATTGTCCCAACCCCTGGTAGGCAATGAACCACCCTACCTTAAAGGGGGTATCCACTGCTATATCTAACACATCATGCTCTTATCCCTTGAACCCCGAGCAATTAATTAAAGAAAAATCATAAAAGACAAAAGGCATATAAAGAAGGGTGAAAAAATCAAAGGTGGGGCACCTCATGTACCACGATTGCTCCCTCCTATACATTATATACCCTAGTGTGGGCTTCCCTTTTACTAGCTACCTTTGTACCCCAACATGTGGCCCAAGGCTACCCCTTTTCACTCCCTACTCCATTCATCTCTTTATCACATGCCACCACCTAATGGGATACTTGGTTAACCCCATTTGGAGCTTGGAGACATTAGCACATGCCAAAGCCCATTATGGAAGGGCATGCCATTATGAAGTCCCCACCTTTTGTCCATGGTTTATAAGCTCCTAGAAGGCTAGGGGACGCATCGAATCTTATGCAGGATTGCAAATGGTCTACATCTTGGGTTTGGTCTCCCTATACGGGGTCCTAACCCTCCATAGGGCTACATTTGCACATGTAGGGTGTATGTTGAGAGCCATGGGCCTCCACAGCAGTAGACATCACTCCATGGATCCCCAGAAATGCTCAGAGATTGCTTAAGATTCACATATTGGACGAGGAAGATGCACCTGGTTCACCTTTGCCTAGCCAGCCCCACAGATGTACCATACACTTGGCAGATGACCAAGGATTTATAGGAATAGGTAGCATCACTTAAACTATCATTTGAGCCCTTACAAATGGTCTATAGGCATATTCAACTTACTTGGAGACCCATGAGATCACTTGTGTGCCCTCACAACCATTGGGAGCACCACAAGTTTATTATGTGGAGAACAAGGGGACAACCCCTTGTCCATTACTTTTGGAAGTCCAACTCATCATTTTGGCACTTATGGACTTCATTAGGTCTCTTAGAGGGCCCAATGATATGCATTATTGATCATTCGACCTCTTAGGAGGCGTATTATTTTATTTGTGAGCTAGTTTGGTGGGCTTGTCACCAATAGATAGTTATTTGCACATTATTTTAGTTGATGGGCTAATTGTAGGCTCAAATTAGGTAATTCGAACTCCTAATGAGTTTATAAATAGGAGAGACATGAATTCATTTGTATCATCACCTAGATTGGATCATATCTTCTTGTGAGATTTTCACTATCTTTTGAGGATGAGACTTTTTGGATGAATGGGTGAATTTCAATGTTTCGTTATTATTCTTAGTCTTTGAGCTTCTATGATTGGCATATCTTGGTGATTAGATATATTCTTCTTACATGTAAGCACTATGTTAAAGCTATTTTGATTCTTATTTTGCTGCATTCATGATATTGGGATTTTCGCTATTCTAGGGTTAATTTGTTGCTTTTCTTGGAACGAAATTATGGAAATTAAATCCCTAAATAGTGTTGTATCATGATTGAGCCATGTTTGAATGAATGAATGTTCCTAGAGACATCCTTGTCTTGACAAGTCACCAAATATTGTTGAACGAAGTATAAATGACCTTGAAGCTACTTCCATTAAGCCTAATGCCCAACGAAGTTGTCTTTTAGGCCTCCTTGACAAGTGGAAATCAATCCAAACTCCAAATCTTCCATGACTCCATCTCTCCCCAAGGACAAAGCACTAGTCCTCCTCTGGTGATAACTTTAAAGCTTATTCTTTCATCTTCCCCTCTTTTTCTAGGCCTAGCCTACATAGGTCACCTAGGGCATCCATTATCTCACAATCTAGCCATCCAAATACTTCGATTTTTGGTCCACAACTGCGTTGGTGTGTCCTCAAGAAGCCCTCGAAATTTCATGAGATTCCCACAGTGGGATCTTGAGATATCACAAGCCCTAACTCGAAGACCAATTCTTGCCCTTGATTTTCCTTAGGCTAGAAAACTCACTAGGATCTTTGCATTGCCTTTCATTAAAAATTCATTCCTTGATCCCTTTCCCTTCCCCAATTAGGTCAATTATATCATTGGTTGCTAAATCCTATTCTCTTGACCTAACCTCGGGTCCACTTGGTCTCGTGTGGTCCCATGCACTATCAAGGTTAATTCTTCAAAGACCACCTGGAACCCAAGTTTCCTCAAGAATTTTGGGGCTTAGGGATCTCCTTTATAAGACACATTCTCAAAACCTAACCCTTGAAATTCTCCCCAAGCCTCTCCTAGAGAGCCTTCCATCTTGTCTTCCAAGACAAGCAAGCTACAATCTTGAGCCTCTCTTGTGAATAGGCTTCTAAGATCACCCTTCATCCTATCTTTGTGATCCTTATCATATCGGGTTTCCTCCCATCAGTGAAAGATCGTAAAGTGTAGGGAGCTTAGCTGAGTGACAGTGGGTTATTGCTCCATTGTTGCCCTTGACCTAGCAATTGTCCCTTTAGGATTCCCTCCTAGGAATCCTGCTAGTTTCAGCGGTAATAGGCCAGATGCTAAATGAGATCCTCATCCAAACTAGAGAGACAGAGTCTGATGCTGAAAGCCACGCACTCAACTGAGTGAACCTAGGTTTCTAGGACTATTCTCCCCAACTGATCAACATCTTTGACACAGGGAGAATAATTGTTCATGGTGCTATCATATCAACACTCCCTCTCAACGAGAAGGGTAATCTCCACAAGCCCTAGTTTGTCCCTGATGTACACGATCTTCTCTCTAGACAATGGCTTCATCGAAATATTTGTTGTGTGCTCATCATTAGTGATGTACTCGAGTCTTACTACTCTCCTTTGCACCATGTCACGAATGTAGTGGTACTTGATTTCAATATGCTTCAACCTCTCATGGAACATGAGATTCTCTGAAAGATTCACATAGCTTTGATTGTCACAATATGTCATTGTCAATTCCATCCCCGGTCGAACAATCCTACAAACAACTTGCGAAGCTACTAGGATATCGAAAAACAATATCATCATATCCAAGAATATCAATCTCTACTAGGGATTTGTTACAAACCCTAGAGTTCACAAACATGAGCATTAATAATTAGGTTAGCATACTCACATATCCGTGTACTAACATTTCTCATCAATGTCTACTAGGTAAACCCAAGACACAAGCATCAAAGTTAGAAATACAACAAATTTTCTCTAGGCTAAGGTTTCGATCATACACCTAGAGATTCTTTCATAGGACCTCATTTTATTTAGTACAAGGGCTTTGCTTATAAACCCTAATTTACCAAACCCTAAATATCTAGGGTTTCAATACATATCTTAGACATTAATAGCAAACGCTAAAGGGCTAGGGTTTTTATAACAATACCAAAACATCAAAAGAATGGGGATTCTAGATTTCATCAAACACCCTAAGTACACCCTAAGTAGACTAGGGTTTCAATATTAGCATCGACATACCCTTAGGTTAGGGTTTTACAGTGAACCTTTTTAGGGTTCCACGAGAATGATAATATAATGAGGGTAGATTCAATCTAATGATTAATCACCCTAACAATAATATTTAAGATTCAAAACCCTAGACATAATGATGTCAGTAATGTACAACAAATTTAAAAAGAAGAATGATCGTACCTTTTGTATGAAGAGAACTTTATAACAAAGCTTATAGTCTAAGACATACCGCGAGTTGTTCCTTAACAAACCTTGTAGGACATCAATTCGTAAGGGACTTCCTTTGCAACAGAACTTCTTCCATGCTTCAAATTTGTCCTTTAGGTCTCCTTCATAACCATTGTGTATTCTACAACATTTCCTACCACAGAAAACATAGAAAGTTATTAGAATATAATGCAAACAAATTTTGATGTGAGAAGGAAACCAAACACGAAACTATGAACAACAAAGAGTAAAATGGTGGAGGCTCCCTCTTAATCCAAACTTGAGGGAAACCTACAACTTATAAAAATGAAAAATGTTCTAACAAGACATGTTAGACCCATAAACTGACTTTTGATTCTTTGGTCTTGTTCTTCTTAGGTGGATCCTCATCAACAACATTTGCATTTTCCCTCTCTCTCTCTTCTTATTTCTTGGATTCTTGGGACAATGGCTTTTGTAGTGGCCCATCTTATGACAGTTGTAACATTCAATCTTGGATAGGTCCACTTTCTTCTTTGGTCCTTTGAACTTCTTGAAGGATCCCTTCTTCTTGTGATGAGCAGAATAGGCATTATAGGTGTTTTCTTCTTCCTCCTCGTTGTTTACCAATGATATTCTAGCTTCTTCTTGACTACGTGCATTCCACATTTGTTCAAATGTAGGAGTATCCTTCCAACTGTTAAGTCTTGATGCAAAGGCACTCCAAGATTTTGGTAGTCCTAGAAGAGCAATAATTATGAGCTCCTTTTTTGGGACAACTTCATCTATTACTTGGAGTTCATCTTTGATTCTGGATATTCTTATAAAATATGATGCAACGGTATCATCATTTTTCATCTTAAGAGTTCTTATTTCATTCTTAAGGCTTGTTATTTAACCAATGTTCTTGATTGTGAATAACTTGGAGAGAGCCTCATACATTTCTTGAGCGGATTTATGTTCGATATGTATGGAATTAGGTTATCGTTAACTCCATCCACTATTAGGTTCATAGCCAAGATTTGGATTTCTCTAAACTTTGCTCTTTCTGCTTCACTTGATTCATCTGCAGACTTATTGATTTTTCCTTGAACAAGATCCAAAGTTTTGTTCTTTTTGAGAATGAGGACTATCCTCTTTTTCCAGGCCCTGTAGTCGGAGGCTCCTTCTAATTTGTTTTCTCCCTTCATTGAGTTTGACATAGTTTCTGTAGATGGTAGACTTATCTCCTTATATGATCCTCTATAATGACCTTTCCTTGATCCTTTTCTTCAATAGATCTTTAGCCTGCCTTTTTCTTTCCTTTTCACCTTAGCTTTGATACCATGTTAGAAATTCGGGAAGGCAGAAAGATTTTCTCTTGTTGATAATTACTTGTGATTTCTTCGAGTTATTATTATCTTTCTTATGTTCTTCTTTTATCTTAGTTCATCAAGCAATTACCAAAACCAAAACATGAAGATCAAGGACACCATATGTAGGCGCACAGCCAGGGAAAAACCCCTATATAGAGGAAAACCAGTCAAAAACTCTTCCTTCAGTAATTCAAATGAGATAGACCAAAACCCTAGACCAAAATACCTTCCTCCTCCACCAAGTCAACTCTTCCTTCTAATAGATGATCTCTTCCAAAGTTACCAAGCGCCAGCTTCTCAAATGCAACTTCAACCGAGAATTTCGACCCCCAGCTTCAAAAATTTGACCCGGCTTTAGGACTACGATTTCGATCTTAGCAACTTCAGTAGCTTCAGCCTAGCAACTTCACAACTTTGACCTTGATGTAGCTTCACAACTTCGATGTAGCTTTACAGCTTCGACCTTGATGTAGCTTCACAACTTCGATGTAGCTTTACAGCTTCGACCTTGATGTAGCTTCACAGCTTCGATGCAGTTCCCGACTTCGATGTAGCTTCAGAATTTCGTTGCACATGAGAGAGAGAGAGAGACCCAAGAACTTCAATTCAAGCTTCCTTCTTGAACTTTGCACTTTTTCTACAACCAGTTACTGCAATTTGAACTTGTGTGAGATGTGTTTCCAAATGAGTCAAGTTGCTCCTATATATAGTGAGCTTGTGAGGTCAAATTCCCTTGTTGAGGCCGACTTGTCCTTCCTTGAGGTCGACTTGGTGGAGGAGGCCTAAAAGGTCTATTTTACCATAAAATAAATTTCTTTCTTGACAAATAAATCCTAAGAAAGGTTCTTTACATTATGACATGCACAAGAACACTTAACATAAACCCTAGAAGCTTGCAATGGAAGCTTTGACTTATAAACAATTGACCCGAGCATGAAACCAATGCTTTAATAAGTCAATTTCTTTAATAATAAAATTTATTTTCTTTCTTTTGATAAATATATTACATCATGACTCAAATACAATTATGAAGACAGAGACTAGTTACATTCTTCAACAAGTTGAATGGGTGTGACTCTGCTTAAGCCGACTTGATAAACTTGTAGCCAAAAATTTCAATTTAAAAATTCAAATTTTTATCTTTTAGAAGTCCAAAAGGACATCGACTCAAATATATATATATATATATATATATTACTCTAGCATGAAGAACAAGCTTTATAATAATTAATATAAATACATCAAGGGCCAAAATATACATTATGAAGACCAACCATAGTTACAAAAATTCAACAAAAATGGCATGGAAATGCAGAAAGTTGTGCAAAAAGCTATTGGACGGGATGCCAATTTGGGCACCCATCATCTCCCCACAGCGAAAATTGTTGCATCTCCCTGTGCAACCAAGCCGTCAGTCTAAGTATAAGAGGGTGTGGTTCCCATGGAGGTTGTTGACACTATAGTCAACCTTCCCTGCTTCATGGGCATGATAATAACCTCTTCTTTCTTCAACCTCCCTCCAATAGACAAGTTCTTCCTGTTGAAGAATGTAACTAGTGTCGATCTTCATAATTGTACTTGAGTCATAATGAAATGTATTTATCAAAAGAAAGAAAAAGAAATTTTATTGTTAAATAAATTGACTTATTAAAGCATGGGTTTCATGTTTGGGTCAATTGTTTTTAGGTCAAAGCCTCCATTGAAGACTTCTAGGGTTTATGTCAAGTGTCTTTGTACATGTCATATTGTAAAGAACCCTTCTTGGGATTTATTTGTCAAAGAAGAGACTTATTTTATCGTAAAATAGGTCAATTAGGCCTCCTCCACCAAGTCGGCCTCAAACTAGTCAAGTCGACCTAAATTGGGTAGCAGAATCACTATATAAAGGCAGCAACTCGACCTCCTTTGTTACTCACTCATAACAAGTCGATTTGCAACTTTTGGGGCCAGAAAAATTGTGAATTTCAAGGAAGAGGAAGAATAGCGAAGGAGGAGATCTCTCACAAGCATAAGAAGTGGAAATTCTCTCTTTTTCCCACACATGTGAAGTTGTGAAGCTACTGGAAGGGCCGAAATTCTGAAGTTGTTGGGAAGGCTGAAATTCATAAGTTGTTGATGAAGTTGGTGCTGAAATTTCTGGGTTCATGTTGGGTTGTAGCTGTTGGACAAGCAGAGACCAATGTCACATGGTCCGGGTTCGAATTCGAATTCGATTACAATTAAGTTCGATTCGAGTTCGAATTTTTCGATAAGATTCGAATGAGGTTCGCCATTAGGTTCGTTCATATATATAATTTTAAAAATATATATAATATTTAAAATTACATAAATCTTTTATATTCATTTATAATTAATATATATTTATAATTTTTATCAAATACTATATCAATAAATTTATAATTTTCCATAAATATAAGATATATTAATTTATAATATTTAAAATAACAATACCCTACTTACTTTCGTTAATGTAATATAAATTTAAAATATATTAAAAAAATTCTCGTAAAATATATAATTTTTAAATTATGTTAACTTAGCTTTATTATTTATATAATAATTATAAAAAATATACATTAGCCCATTGTAATGCCTCATATAAGCTGAGTTCAATACATTGTAATGTGTTAACATATTGTATTGCCTGTTCAATACGTTGAGTTCAATACTACAGTTCATTCTAATACTTATAGAATTATAATAATGTTGGACGCGTAAAAATATAATGTTTTTAACACATTATAATGTATGTACGCAGATTTTGATACTGCAATATATTATAATACTTGTAAAATTATAATAATGTCAACGCGTTAGAAAAAAAAAATTGAACCATGATTCTGAAATCGCGCACAAGCTCATTGGGAGATTGGGACGATTATATGGAATACTGTCCAAGTTAGGACACAGCAGCAGGAACCGAACCTTCTCAAACCTAAACCTTAGGGTAGTAACAATATGAATGTCGTTATAATAATAATGCACGCAGCAGGAACGGAACCTTCTCGAACCTAAACGAACCTTAAGATTTTTTTTGAAATTCGCCGAATTTCGGACCTCAACCTTTAGGTTCAACGAACCCTGTGACAGAGGCAGAGACTATTGAAGGTTGCAGTATCTCATTGAAAGGCTGACTTAGTGGAGGAGGAAAGTTTGTTGGTCTAGGGTCTTATTCTATCTCATTTGAATAACTAAACGAAGAGTTCTTGACTGGGCTTTCCCCTATAGAGGGGTCTTCCCTGGCTGTGCACATACATCTAGTGTCCTTGATCCTCATATTTTGGTTTTGGTAATTGCTTGATGAACTAAGGTAAAAGAAGAACATAAGAAAGATAATAATAATTCAAAGAAATCACAAGTAATTATCAAAAAGGGAAACTCTTTTTGCCTTTCCGATTCTCTAACATGGGATCAAAGCTAAAGTAGAGAAGGAAGAAAAAGGCAGGTTAAAGATCTATTGAGGACAAAAGATCAAAGAAAGTCCAAGGGGATCATATATAGTGAAAAGCCTACTATCTACAGGAACTATGTCAAACTCAATGAAGGGAGAAAACAAATTAGAAGGGGCCTCCAACTACAGGGTTTGGAAAAAGAGAATAGACCTCATTCTCGAAAAGAACAAAGTTTTGGATCTCGTTCAAGGAAAAATCAAGAAGCCTACAGATGAATCAAGTGAAGCAGAAAAAGAAAAGTTTGGAGAAATTGAAATCTTGGCTATGAACCTTATAGTGGATGGAGTTAAAGATAACATAATTCCATACATATCCAACATATATTCCTCTCAAGAAAGATCATTGGTCAAATAGCAAGCCTCAGGAATGAACTACGAACTCTTAAGATGACAAAGGATGATATTGTTTCACCATATTTTATAAGGATATCTAAAATCAGAGATGAACTCCAAGCCATAGATGAAGTTGTCCCAAAAAAAGACCTCGTAATTACTACCCTTCTAGGAATGCCAAAACCTTGGAGTACCTTTGCATCAGGACTTAACAATTGGATGGATACTCCAACATTCGAACAAATGTGGAATGCATGTAGTCAAGAGGAAGCCAGAATATCATTAGTAAACAACGAGGAAGAAAACACCTCAAATGCCTATTTTGCTCATCACAAGAAGGGAACCTTCAAGAAGTTTAAAGGACCAAAGAAGAAAGTGGGCCTATCAAAGATTGAATGCTACAATTGTCAAAAGATGGGTCATTATAAAAATCAATGTCCAGAGAATCCAAGGAATGGGAAGAGGGAAAGAGAACATGTGAATATTGCCGATGAAGCTCCACCTAAGAAGAGCAAGATTGAAGAAGCGGAAGTCAAGGACTTATATTACTAAGTCCCCTCTCCCTTATCCCTCTTAGTCTTCTAATTTTAAGTCTTGGATTGTTTTCCTTTATGTTTTGGTTTCTAGAGTTTGTAGGACTAACATGGCATGTTAAAGCATTTTTGAATTATTTTGATAAAGCTGTAGGTATCCCTCAAGTTTGGATTAAGAGGGAGCCTCCACCATTTTACGAAAATATAAGTATTTTTTTCTTTATTGTTCATAGTTTTATGTTTGGTTTCCTTCTCAAATCAAGACTTGTTTGTATTATATGCTAATAACCTTTATATTTTCCTTGGTTAGGAAAGCCTACTAAATACTCTAAGGCTGTGGAGGAGACTTCAAAGGATACACTTCCTATTGCAAATGAAGCCTTTTAAGAATTGATGTCCCACAAGGTTTGTTAAGAAACAACTCAAGGTATGTCTTAGACTATAAGCTTTATTATAAATTTCTCTTCATATAAAAGGTACGATCATTCTTCATTTATTTTTGCTTTACATCACTGACATTGTTATGTCGAGGATTTTGAATCATAAAGATTCTTGTTAGGGTGATTAATCATTAGGTTGAATCTACCCTCATTATATTATCATTCTTGTGGAACCCTAAAAGGTTCTATATAAAACCCTAACCTAAGGATATGTCAATATTGATTATAAAACCCTAGTCCACTTAGGGTTGTTGATGAAATCTAGAAAACCTATTCATTTTATGTTTAGGGTTTTGGTATTGTTATAATAGAAAGCCTAGTCCTTTAGAGTTTTCTATTGATGTCTAAGTTATGTATTGAAACCCTATATCTTTAGGGTTTGGTAAATTAGGGTTTATAAGTAAGATAAGGTCATAGGATTGAAACCCTAAGTATATATTCATCTGAATGATCGAAACCCTAGTTTGAATAAAATTGGTGTTTATCTAACTTCGATGTATTGATGTTTGTGTCTTGGGTTTACCTAGTAAATATTGATGATAAATGCATCCTAGATATGTACATACGAGTATGTAAACCTAATTGTTGTTGCTCGTGTTTTAGCCTGTAAATTCTAGGGTTTGTAACAAAACCCTAGCAGAGATTAATATTCTAGGATATGATGATATTGATTTCCAATATAATTTAGTTTTGGAGATAAATCCTAGGGTTTGCAACAAACCCTAATAAAGTCTAACATGTATAGTAGAATTGTTATTTGATTGAATAGCTGATATCTAAGGATTTGTGTCTTGAAGATGAAATCTAGGTTTAGTAGAGTCTGTCATATACCTCTGAACATAATATTGAGGCCCTAGATATAATAAGACTGATATCTTGATTGAGTTGCTTTAAGTTTTAATGATGTGGTCTAGGGTTTATGATAATAACCCTAGCAAAAGGTATGTGTCTCTTGCTTATTATGAACCTAACTAGGTTTAAGTATTTGATGTCTAAAGTATTTGATTGTTTTAATGCTTCCATTATATTGGCATAACTTTGATACAATAAACTTCATGCTTTTATATATGTATTTGGTTGTACTTGTTATTAAAGTTTTGTAGGTACACAATCTTCAAGATAATGAAGATGTTTGTACGAGCATGATGAAGAAAGCTATAAGGATGATGATGATCAAGATGACCTTGATACCGTAAGACGGAATGGAGCCATGAAAGACTCTCCTATGTTATAGGAAAAGGAAGTAGTTGATTTCCTTAAGTTGAAAGGGAGGGGGCATATTATGATGGTCATGATGGATACCTTGAAGAAGGAATCAAAGAATAAAAGAAAGTAATACAATGTATTGAGGATGTCTTGATGTTGCTGAAGAGATGAAAGAAGAAAAGCTTCTGACTAGTTGCATATGGATAACATGATATAAGTGGCAACAGGATGATTAAGGACCCCGAAGGTTTGTGTTTACTTATATGAATATTTGAAAGTTTATTGTTGATTGGGGTTTGTGTTTGTACAGGTAAATCTCTCCATAAAAAGGTTGAACACTCTGGAAGCATGCTTGGACAAATGGATATATCTAGTTTGATAGGGAGAGTTGAATCATCTAATGGTGGATGCTTGAGAGGAGATCTAGCCAGCCTATGTGTGTTGATGTCTAGATCACGATAAGGGAGGGTGGCGTTGGTCTTGGAGCTGTGACCTTGGATATGCACCAAGATCCTTGACTTGATGGTTAGTTAGTAAGCCTGATGGTACTTAAACTGGTTGAAAGTTTTAGTCCGTCTTAGTCCCACCCGGATAGATTACCCTAGTCAGGAATCTACTCCGCAACATTGAGTGTTCTAGAACTCTTTGTAGTTCATTTTGGAGATCTTCCATGTACCTCTATATATATAGGTAATTATGAATACTTCCCTTGTTAGTAGGGAGTGTTGAAGAATGTAACTAGTGTCGGTCTTCATAATTGTACTTGAGTCACAATGAAATGTATTTATCAAAAGAAAAAAAAAAAGGAAAAAAATCTTATTATTAAATAAATTGACTTATTAAAGCGTGGGTTTCATGCTTGGGTCAATTGTTTTTAGGTCAAAGCCTCCATTGAAGGCTTCTAGGGTTTATGTCAAGTGTCCTTATCTATGTCATATTCTAAATAACCCTTCTTGGGATTTATTTGTCAAAGAAGAAATTTATTTTATTGTAAAATAGGTCAATTAGGCCGCCTCCACCAAGTCGGCCTTAAACTAGACAAGTCGGCCTAAACTAGGTAGTAGAATCACTATATAAAGGCAGCAACTCCACCACATTTCTCACTCGCTCACAACAAGTTCGATCTGCAATGTCTGGGGCCAGAAAAAGTGTGAATTTCAAGGAAGAAGAAGAAAAATAGTGAAGGAGAAGGAGGTCTCTCAAAAGCATAAGAAGTGGAAATTCTCTCTCTTTTTCCCACACGTGTGAAGTTGAGAAGCTGCTGGAGGGGCTGAAATTTGCAGTTGCTGAGAAGGTCGAAATTTTGAAGCTACTAGTGAAGCTAGGGCCGAAATTTCTAGGTTGATGTTGGCCTATACCTGCTGGACAAGAAGAGACTATTGAAGGTTGCAGAATCTCATTAAAAGGCTGACTTGGTGGAGGAGGAAGGTTTGTTGGTCTAGGGTCTTGGTCTATCTCATTTGAATTACTGAAGGAAGAGTTCTTCACTGGGTTTTCCCCTATATAGGGGTTTTGCATTGGCTATGCACCTACATATGGTGTCCTTGATCCTCATGTTTTGGTTTTGGTAATTTCTTGATGAACTAAGATAAAAGATGAGCATAAGAAAGATAATAATAATTCAAAGAAATCACAAGTAATTATCAACAAGGGAAAATCTTTCTACCTTTTCGATTTTCTAACACTTCCTTCTTGGACATGTTGTAGTCTTTCTGATAATTTGTAGAAGGTGGTCAAATCATTAGGTAGTGGAGGTTGAGGCCTGCCCAACAGTTTCCACAATCCTCCATGCATTTAATATATCAATGAACTCTCTTCAGAGTCACTGCAAGGTTACTAGGGCTAAATGGATCCTTTCTACAAATATCCTATGTGACCTGCCTTCAACACTAAGTGCACCCTTCTACAGATGTCCTTGATAATATCTCAATCAGTGCTTTGTAATGATTAATGGCCTCTTGCCTATTTTGGGCTATAGACTTTGGATGTTATGGGGAGTTCACACATCTGTAATGTGCAAGGAGGACATCCTTAGACCTGTAATGCTCTCCTCTGATCCATAGATAGCATTTGAAGTTATTATCTACCACATGATCAGCAATTAACCAATTGGTGTGGTTGTTCATATGAGATGTGAAAGCTCTTAGTTGAATATCTCTCAAAAAATGGTTCGAGTTCCAAATTGGGTCATGGTGCAACAAAATATCGTGTTGGTATAACTCACAGAGTAGGTTCTTTATCTATTAGTTCATGCATAGTAGGCTTCCATGAATGTTCTTGGGGTGGTGATCTCATATAGTTTGGCAGTCATGATGATTTTTCTCTTAAACGTGAGGTGTTTCTCCTGTAAGTGAATGTTGTACATGTTGAAGTTGTAACTAGGTTCGGTCTTCATAATCATGACCTTCTAAAGAGTCAAAAAGAATGTATTTGAGTCAAAAGAAAAAGTCATTTTTATCATGTCCCATTTGGACATTTAAAATAAAGAAAATTGGATTTTTATAGCATATTTAGGTCTCTCCAAAATGCCTAAGTTAGCCCTACAAGAAGTCATGCCAGCCCGCCTATGGACACACCCATTCATTCTTGATGAAGACTATTTATAGGTCATTTCATCTCCCTCCAAAAGACACATCGCAAGAAGACGATACATTTGTGGAAGCATACAAAAATCTAAGACTACATATCTCTATTGTAGATAGCGAAGTCTATGTTAGCTTTTGTAGAATCAGATGTGTTCTAGCCACAAAATTTGGTGGAGAGGGCTAGAATACATGAGATCTCCAAGACCCAGAAATCGTTTCTGGAAATTCCACATAGAGATGGCTTAATTAGATTATTAGCCTATTTTTAAATATTTCCTGAGTCCAAACTTAGGGAATATGGTTAATTAATCAATATTAATTAAGACAAGGTGAGAATCATCTAGAAACTCACACGAATCGATTCCAAGATGATCCTAGCCATCGATTAAGTTTTAATCTTGGTGATTGGTACTCCAACAATGGATTATAAGAGGAAGTCCATGGGCACTTGGAGAATACACTTGGATACACCAAAAATTTGATTTCCTTAGCAAAACAATTTCCAGAGTAGCATTAGTCAGCTGACGAAGAGCCAAAGATCGAAGCAATCAATGAGGGGTAGGGACAATGAATCCGAAGGAAGTTTTACAGATCCAGAGAGGCAGCAGAAGAGGGTCGAGTTATTCCCAGTGAGGCAGTGAAGAGGACTTCATAGTTTCTTCAGATTGGCAGTTCGATTCAGTTGAGGAAAAATTCGTTCTCAGTTCCAAAGCCGATCAAAGGTTCCAGAGTGTTGGAGAGACGATTTCCTCAGTAGAGGCAAGCAGAACGACTTCATCAGAGACTGATTGGAGGCTTGATGTCATAGAGACTGCACAGAGCAGCGCAAAGGCTGACAGAGAGGGTTTAGGAGGCCGAGCTTTCTAAAGGAAGGTTGTATTGGGATTGCTTGTGGAGGAAGGGTAATTCCCTTCAATAATTTTGCCCAGATTTTGTTGTTGTGGATTGCCAGTTTCAGGCATTCAGATTGTACTTTGATTTTCACTAATGCATAATAAAATAAAATCCTCATTTGTTGCATCGGTTTTCCCGCATTGGGTTTTTTCGAAGACTTTTGTCCAAAAATAAGAGTGTAATTTTTATGTATGTGCTAGTATTTTCTCAGTTCCAATGCTATTTATTTCCGCAATTTTTATTTGTGAAGGTTCCAGTGTGTTTATCAGTAGCAATAAACTAAATAACTAATTTATCAGTTAGAAGAAATAATACCAGTTACTACAATAAGATTTTGGTTTTCAGAATTTTCACATGGTATCAGAGCATAAGTGATCAGCTAGAAGCTCAGAAGCAAAGGAAAGAATTTCGCTACTCAAAAGGAGCAGCAGGCCAAAATTCTTGAGGCAACACGGTTCCTTGCCATGCAAGTCGAGTTGCTTAGGGAAGTTCAATTTTTTTTAGTGCAAGGGGCAGAAAAAGTGTGAATTTCCCAGATCAGTGATTCTAGCAAGCAAAGGGAGCAGTAGCAGCTCAGTTTTTCGCGGAGCAGATTCCTGGTTGGACGCAGAGGATTTTACTGCAAGTTGCAGAGACAGAATAAGCATCGGGTGGAAGAGAAAAGCACACACAGTAGAGGGAAAATTTTCCTCAGGGAACTTCAAGTCTCGGATGTTCAAATTTCTAGTTGTAGATTGCCAATAGCAGCTAGCAGGACCACGCATTCCAGAAGGGAGTGAGAATAGCAGAGCAGCAATCGAGCACAAGGAAAGAGGGAGTTTTCGCCTTGATCAGAGATGGCCACAGCTGGCCTTAGAGATCAGGGTAGGTGGGAGGGTTCCTCTAACTATGTCATCTGGAAGGCCAGGATGTCCTTCCTATTGGATGAATATGGCCTAAAGCTCTACATAAACAGCGTTGTGGCAGTTCCTCAGGATGCATACCAGCTGAAAGAATATAGGAAAGAGATGGCGCGGGCGAAAAGGTTAATCCTAGATGGAGTCCAGGACCATATAATCTCACATATAGCTGCCAAGGGAACATCCAAAGAGATGTGGGATGCTCTCTCCATGCTATACCGAGTACTTCAGAGCAGCGGAAGATTCTCCTGGAGGAGAAGCTGAGATGCATCAAGATGCAGAAGGGGGAAGGCATAGATCCCTTCCTCACCAGGATTCAGGAGGTCTAGGATCAGCTTGCAGTTGTTGGGGCAATGCCTCAACCAACAGAGCTAGTGAGATTGGCACTGAACAGTGTCTCTGAGGAGTGCCAAGTTTTTGTCCAAAGTATATTGGGCATACACAAGCTACCAAATTGGGAGAGGATGTGGGCCGACTTGCAGCAGCAAGAGTTGAGGCGAGCTCTACTAAAGAGCTCCATCAGTGGCAACAGTAGCAGTGGACCAAAGGTGGTGAACGATGAGGAGAATGTGGCCTTCACATCAAAGGGTCCCAGTCAAGGGCAGGGGGAGCAAAGAAAGAAGAAGGACCTATCTAAGGTCAAGTGCTTTAGGTGTGGTGAGTTTGGCCACTACAATACCTAGTGTCCTCTCAGAAAGAAGGACAAGGAGGAGAAGCAAGACCAGGCAGCAGCACATGTTGATATAGATAGGTTGTTCTCCATGTTGGAGGAAGACTTTACTATGATGGCCCACATACCTCCAAGAGTGAGGTGGGGTAACTTGGAGTTGTAGCCCCAGAGAGCCTTGAGGAGTCCACCTCATGGCTACGGGGAGCCACAGTATTCAGTAACATGATGGATCTAGTATCTTTGTTTGGGGATATTACAGTGGTATCAGAGCAGACACCTAGACATAAGTGTAGAAGCAAAGGCAAGGCCCACTAGATTGAGGTCTTTGAGGAGCCTAGTGATGATGAGCCAAAAGAGACACAAGAGCCTAATGGGCAGCATGAGTAGATGGATGGGCAGATAGGTACAGATGAGCACCGAAATTATTTGAAACAGATAGATGGTGCATTTGCAACCCTCACTACCATTCCTCTTTATAACACCTTCACAGTAAAGGGTGTTTTACGAGGATAGCAAGTTGTTGTGTTGATTGATAGTCGCTACCCACAATTAGTTGACTTGTCCTATGTGAAGAAGCGGGGTTTACAAGTTGAGGAGCATGATGGTTTTTGGGTGCAGACCACAAGTGGCCTAATGTAGCGTTGTGTTCATCGTGTTCCACAGTTGAATATAACTTTGGGTAATTACACCCTTACCGATGATGTGGTTAACATTTAAGGTACCAATGCTATGTTGGGTGTTCAATGGTTGCATTCTATAAGTCCATTTGTTACGATTCACGAACTTTAAGACTATGCAACTGACTTTCACAACAGATGGTAGAAGGGTGGTATTATGGGGCTTAGCTCCAAATGCTCCTAGAGTCATTTCAACTACGAGGATGGAGAGAGTTTTTCAACATTCAGGCGTCGAGTAAGCAATGCAGTTCATTTCAAAAAGATCTATCGATACATGACAGTGTGGATATCATGTGGACATAGAAGGCTTGTTGGACAAGCACAGTGTGGTGTTTCCAGATCTACTGCATGACCTACCTCCAGATTGTGGTTTTGAGCATGTTATTGAACTTGTGGACAACAATCCAATTTTTATGAATCCCTACCATCATCCTAAATGATTCAAGGATGACATCGAGAGGACCATTCGGGAGTTGTTGGATACAGGACATATACAACCTAGCTCTAGCCCATTTGATTTCTTTGTTGTCCTGGTGAAGAAGAAGGATGGCACTATGAGGATGTCCATTGATTATCGTGCACTAAATAAGAAGACTATCAAGAACAAGTATCTTATTCTGCATCTTAATGAGTTGATGGAGGAGCTACATGGAGTAGTCTATTTCTCCAAAATAGATTTTTGTTTAGGATACTATCAGATTCGAGTCCAAGAACCGGATGTGCACAAAACAGCATTCAAGTACCACTTTGAACATTTTGAGCATTTGGTGATGCCCTTTGGGTTATCAAATGCTCCTACTACTTTTCAATCTTGCATGAACCATGTGTTCAACAAGCAGTTGTGGAAATTTGTGTTGGTTTTCTTTGATGACATCTTAGTATATAACAAGTCATGGGAAGAGCATCTTCGACACCTTGATGAAGTGTTAAGTATATTAGCAGTTAATTCGCTTTTTGTGACAGCCTCTAAGTGTGAGTTTGGCATGACTGAGCTATTATTTTTGGGATATGTCATTGGAGGAGGTGATGTGAACATTGTTTTAAAAATCGGCCGAGCCGGCTCAGATTCAACCGAGCCGCTCGGCAGAAAAACTGGTCCAATGGCCGGTTTGTTACCAAACCGATCGAGCCAGTCACCGACTCAGCCAGTTCAATAACAAATCGGTCAACTCAGCCGAGTCCATGTTAAATCGGCCAATGACGCCCAACAACTTGTTTTGGAGGGAAAATTGGACCCCAAACAGAATTATAATTTGGTTTTAGGTTTTCTTTAAAGCCATCTACCTCTCCCAAACCTATAAAAACTACCCAACCCCCTCACGTTTCCTCACAGCTATCTCATTGCATTTGTCTGAGAATTTGTGAGGAGTTTCTGAAGAGTTGTGGAGTTTGTTTTCAGTAAGGAGTCTTGGGCAATCATTGAAGCAGCAGTGAGGAGCTTTTTAGGCAACCATTGGAGCAGCATTAAGGAGTTGGTTTATTGGAGCAACATTGAGGAGGCGGTTTGTGCCTAGAAGTAATTTTTTTTCACTTCTAAAACCTGTTTTTGCTTCTTTTTTTTGTGCAAATATGGCAATTGAAAAGAAAAAAATTTGTAAATAAATGAACATTGAAGCATTTTTTTTCATTTTCAGGTTTTTTCCTTTCATTTCTAAGTCCAAATATCAGAAAATGGCTCCTAGAATGAAATATCTTGCTTGGGAATATGCTGAAATGATCGATAATCAAATGCATTGCAAATTTTGTCGTAGAAAAATTAAGGGAGGTGGAGGGAGCATTCAAAGGCTGAAACAACACTTGGCTGGTGTTACAGGCCAAATTACTCAATGTGAAGCACCATCATAACAAACTGGGGAGATTAGGAAGGAGTTGCTAGATAAATTTGAGAAGTTTGAGGAAGAAAAAGCTAGGCAAAAAAAATAGAGGCTGAAATTGGGAGGAAGAGTATAAAACACATGATGGCTGCCAACCCCAATTTTGATTATGAGGGCTCTTCATCTATCCCTTGTTGAAATTTCTAAGTCTAACACATCAGAAATTCTTCTGGCCTTCTGCGTCACCCACACAGGCCCTACTAGCCTCCGCGCAGTCTCTCTAGCCTTCTGTGTGGCTCCTTTTGGCTCTGCGTGGCTCTTGTTGGCTCTGCGTAGCCTCCTCAATCACTGCACTTGCCCTCTGACACTATCTCTGCCTCTCTACTATGCACTCACTGCCCCTCGCTGCAACTCAAATCACTTGTTCGAATTTTCTCAGCAAACCCTGCTCCAGAAAATCGAACTGACCCTCAAGCCTCCTCTTATACTTTTTCTGTTGAGTCTTCAACGGCCGAGATTAAATCTCTAATCAACGGCTAAGATTAGATTTGGCTTGATCCATGTCATTTAGAACATTCTCACCCAGTTTTATATTAATACCCATAATATTTTAATTTTCCTAAGTTTAGACTTAGGAACTCCATTAAAAATATTAATTATTTTAATATCTCTCTAACCGAGTGGGATTTCCCCAAACCATTTCTGGGTCTTGGAGATCTCATTTGCTTTAGCCTCTCCACCAATTTTCATGGCTAGAGCACATCAGATGCTACCCCAAATCAACATCCCTTGCACTAATGCATCCAACCCCTTTCGCTATGTTCCTCCCTCTTTGGAGTCTATTCAAGAAAAGGGTAAGGGTAAAATGAAAAATAAGGGTGATATCAAAATTTATTTCACACTCCTCCTTTGTTGCCTTCTGCTTAGGAACAGCTCTGTCTCTCGGGACAGTTGTTTCTGCTGCAAATTTTCTGATTTCAGCTAGTGCCTTCAGTTCTCTTGTGATCTGCAATGCTCTGATACCATGTTGAAATTTCTAAGTCTAGCACGTCAAAAATTCTTCCTGCATTATCTAGTTTATTTCACCTACTTGTTTATTCCTTAACAGCTTATTTAATCATATAAATACTAAAAATAAACACAAATGCAGTCTCAACTCATCTATAGATCATTAACTGAAATAACAAACAAACACACAAGAAACACCGTTACTTTTGGACAATCATCCCCAGAAAAACCTAACTTGGGAAAACAAGTGCAGTAGTTCTGAGGGTTTTATTATTAAGCAGCTTTCTTGAGTACAACTAGGGTGCCAAACTGGCTCACCCAACAGAGATTTCTATCTTGCAGTAATACCTCTCTTCGGAAGCAGATACTCAGCAAGTCTGCCCCACGAAAATCCTTCCAACGCTTTTCTGAGGCTCTGTGTCAACCCTGCTAGCCTCTGCATAGTTCTGGAACCCCTTGCGTCAGCCCTCTACTCCTCTGCGTCAGCTCTCTGGCCTTCTGCGTCACCCACGCAAGCCTGCTAGCCTCTGTGCAGTCTCTTTGGCCTTCTGTGTGGCTCTCATTGGCTCTATGTAGCCTCCTCAATCACTGTGTTGGCCCTCCAGCACTATCTCTGCCTCTCTGTTATGCAGTCACTGCCCCTTGCTGCAACTCAAATCACTTGTTCAAATTTTCTCAGCAAACCCCGCTCCAAAAAATCGAACTGACTGATCAATCTTGGTGTATCTCCAACTGACCCTCAAGCCTTCTCTTATACTTTTTTTGTTGAGTCTTCAACAGCCGAGATTAAATCTCTAATCAACGGCTAAGATTAGATTTGGCTTGATCCATGTCATTTAAAACATTCTCACCCAGTTTTATATTAATACCCATTAATATTTTAATTTTCCTAAGTTTAGACTTAGGAACTCCATTAAAATTATTAATTATTTTAATATCTCTCTAACAAGGTGGAATTTCCCCAAACCATTTTTGGGTCTTAGAGATCTCATGTGCTTTAGCCTCTCTGCCAATTTCCATGGCTAGAGAACATCAGATACTACCCCAAATCAACATCCCTTGCACTGATGCATCCAACCCCTTTCGCGATGTTCTCTTTGGAGTCTATTCAAGAAAAGGGTAAGGGTAAAATGAAAAAGAAGGGTGATATCAAAATTTATTTCACACCCTCCTCTCCCTCTGATAGTGTACATGGTCCTCAAGCTAATAGAGGTCAAATGCATCCCACTTTAGATGACCACTGGAAGAAAGAATTGAGAGATATTGTCTGTGATTACAAAGCTAGATGGTGGTATGATGCTGATATCCCCTTCAATGCTTCTCGTTCACCATATTATGAACCTATGTTTGATGCCATATTTGTTGTTGGAAAGGGCTCCAAAGGCCCTACTATGCATGAGTTAAGGGGATCTCTTTTGCAAAAAGAAATTTCCTCCATTGATGAATATTTGAAAGATTTCAAAAACTCATGGGAAAAAACAGGATGTACCATCGTGTCAGATGGATGGACTGATCAAAGGAACCATACCATCATAAACTTTCTTATCTTTTGCCAACAGGGAACCATGTTTCTAAAATCAGTTGATGCATCTGATAGGGTGAAAGATGCACACTTCTTGTTTCAGCTTTTGGATGTGGTTGTTGAAGAGGTGGGGTGACTAATGTTGTTTAAATCATCACAGATAATGTCTCTAACTATGTTCTTGCTGATAAAATGTTAGAGGAAAAACACAAACCATCTTTTGGACCCCGTGTGTTGCACATTGCATAGACCTCATGCCTGAGGATATTGGCAAAATAGATTGGGTCAAGAACATTGTAGAGCATGCCAAAAGCATAACAAAATATATCTACAATCACTCGTGGATTTTGAGCTTGATGAGGAAATACAAAGGGCGCAAGGATATTATTAGGCCTGTCATCACTAGATTTGCAACTCGTTTTTTGACATTGCAATATATGCTTTTCCAACATAGAAACTTGCAAAGGGTGTTTTCTAGTGATGCATGGAATGAATGTCAATGGTCTCACAAACAAGATGGCAAAGATGTAAGAATGAAAGTTAATGAAGAAATATTTTGGGAAAGGCAATAGAGATTGTGAAGGTTGTTGATCCACTGGTTAAGGTGTTGTGGTTGGTGGATGGGGAAAGATTGGCTATGGACTGCATTTATGAGGCTATGGATCAAGCAAAGGAGAAAATAAAGGCATTATACAAGGATAAAGTGGCTAAGTATGGGCCCATTTGGGAAATCATTGATCAAAGATGGAACAATCAACTCCATCGCCCTATACATGCAGCTGAGTTTTTTCTAAACCCAAGGTATCATTATAAAGCTCTCGAGGTAGAAGCTTTGACTAGGGAGGTTAGAGATGGATTGATTGACTGCATTGACCGCATGGCCCCTAAGGAGAGTGATCGGCTAGAGATACACCGACAAATCACTAGTTTCAGTAGAGCCACAGGTACCTTTGGCAAGAACCTAGCAAAGATTGCAAGGGAAGCAAATGAGCCAAGTAAACAAAAATTTCAATTTTCAAATTCTTATTTTGTTAAATTGTTTATAGTTTGAAAGTTGGATATAATTTGTTGAGCTAACTCATTGCACAACTATGTTTTTTCCAGCACAATGGTGGGATGCTTTTGGTAGCCATTGTCCTCAATTGCAGAAGTTTGCAATCCGTATTTTGCGCCAAACTTGCAGTGCTACTGGGTGTGAGTGCAATTGGTCTGTCTTTGAGAGGATTCACACGAAGAAGAGAAATTGTTTGGAACAAAAACAATTAAATGATCTAGTTTATGTCTAATACAACCTCTGACTAAGACGCAACCAATTGTTGAACAAAAGACTTGATACAGATCCCATTGTGTTGGAAGATATTGATCCAGCATCAGATTGGGTAGTGGAGAGTCATCCAGTAGAGTTTGATTCTGATGAGGATATTGGTCTTGATTTGGATTTATAGATGGAGCCATTAGTTGAACATAATGTTCAGTTGAATGCATATCAACTTGTACTAGGCCCAACCCCAAGTCCTCCAATTGCAGGCACTTCCTCTAATCAGCCACGACAGAAGTGCATATCTCGTCTATCTCAGTGTGCAATTGTTGCACTTGTTAGTGCTACTACTTCTACAGTTGCAATTAGAGATAGTGATGAGGAGGAGGAGGAGCCATGGGTTTCCCTGTCTGACTCTAATCAAAGTTTGAGCTAGATGATGTTGGCTTCTCTAGCAGTTGCCAGTAGTACTGGTGACTAGTGATGTTTTACAATTTACTTTTGTTGTAGAGGCCATTTAGAGCCTCCTTAGTTATGTGTTTTTGTTTTGATCTCTATATTAAGTATTTATTGGACAGTGCACTGGTGCCATTTTGATATAATGGATATATTCATAAGCCGACTTTGATTACATGTTGTCTTCTCTCTATATTTTAATGCTTTGTGTTTGGACACATGAATGAAAATCTTTAATATTATGTTTTTTTCATAAAAAAATAAATATTTAATGTATTTTTTACAACAACCGAGTCATTGAAATCAAACCAGCTGAGTCGATACCGAGTCGGAATCGAAGTTGGAGCCGACCCTCGACCGATTTCGAACCCAAGTCGGAGTGTTAAAACATTGGGTGTGAAGGCACACTGGGAGAAGATTCAATCTATACTAGATTGGCCGCCACCAAAGAACACGTCACAATTGCGGGCCTTCATTGATCTATGCACATCCTATAGATTGTTTGTGAAGGGATTTTCTTCATTAACCGCTCCTCTGGCAGATTTGACCAAGAAGGATGCTTTTGTTTGGATGGATGAGACTCAAGGAATTATGGATCATCTTAAGAAGGTAATGAGTATTTGTCATGTTTTTGTTGAAAATAATACTGAGAGGGGGGGTGAATCAGTATTATCTAGTTCTTTTAACAAATCTTCCTTATTTACACTTTGAATTATTTTTGCATATCAGTACCATAAAATAATGAGCAAGAAAAACAGACAGTCACATCAAAGAACACCAGATATAAGGTGGAAACCCAATGTGGGTGAAAACCACCTGCTGCAATATGTCTCTATCTTCTTTCAAGTTAGAAACCCTTTTACAATGGTCTTGTACTGGTGCAGTCCTTTACCAGTACGCAGGCTGCAACCTGCAGAGAGCTACAACTCTCTCTCGTTTTCCAGTCTCTCATGGAAGGGAGCTACAACCCCCTACTTCTTTTCTTTCAAGGACCACTTTTCATAAATTTTCAAACTGGATCCATAAATATCAAATGATCATCAAGTACCAGTAAGTCACCAGATAACCAGATCCACAATAACAG